>JASCZW010006484.1:0-93953 GCA_034211315.2 Aedes japonicus
TTTTAATATTTATCGAGCCATAAATTGGGATCATCGACCTAAACGAAAAGCGAAAAAAAACACGAGTAGGTTATTTCGATAGTCACATATTTACACCACTGAAACGACCTCTCGTTCGGAGGATTCTCGGGCCCAGCAAATCGAGACATTCGCCTGTCTTATGTGATAGACGCATAAAATGTTCGTCTCATGAATAAAGTAATGCTCGTTTGTGTCGATGGATGCCGAGAGAACATTATACAACATCTTTTTATTAGACCCAAGTCGTCGGCTGAAATCTTGCAGCGCGCTGACAAAGCCGAAAAACAGAATTTCACCCCGCAAAGGCAGCTCAACCCGGTCGTCGTAAAATGTTTTAATTTGATTTAATACACACGTAGCTTATCTTATCGGCAGCTCAGACCAGAAATGTCAACTCGTTCCACAAAGTGACAAATTAAACACGAACCAAGACAAGTTTTCCTGCATTGTTGGCAAAAATTTACTACACTGTCAGCCATCGTAACTTTTCTCCGACATCTATCAACTTCCAGCCTACTGTGGGGAGTCCTTAAAGCTTTCAGAGACGCAGTAGACTGGTGGCAAGACACGTGCTGGCAATCTTAATCCAGCGAGAAATGACATTAATAATTCGCTTCATCACTCCTCAGTTCCAGCAGCTGAGCAGTTCCGAAAGCATCGGTACCTCCGTAGTAGATGTAAAAGCTTAAACGTCGACAATCATATGCGTGAACAAGAACCGAAGCGGTTGAGATCGTACAATTCTCAATTCTGGTCTGGGGGTGATGTGGCATAAGAAAAATGTCAACGCGACAAGTTTTCCACACTCCCGGGCACATTCAACTCGCATGGCAGCAGATGAACGAACGAACGAACGAACGGTCGTCGGTCGGCGGGTGAGTGCATAGTAGGTCGTAGAATGCGGATGCTCTTAGCAAGGACTCCGCACACGACCTTCATGCCACGGCGACACGATGATGGTACTCCTGCGAAGAGGAGCGTAGGAAATTTATATTTATGATGCACACTCACACACACACATTCATACTTAACTCGGGAAGGGCAGAAGCTAGTGTGTTTCAGGAGCATGTTCGAGGATGCGAGGGCTTTCGATGGCTGGTGGAAACCACCGTTCACCATCAACAACCGCGATGTTGTTGTGCTTGTGTTGACTGGAAAGTGGAAAAAGCTTAACAGGGCTCTACTTATTCTTTTTTTTTTTTTGAATCTGACTGCCTTGCACTCGCTCACTCTTTGCGGTGAGCGTTGTTTTGAAATGTGGAGAAAATAATTAAAATAACTCCAGTTGTTTGAAAACTATCGCTCGAGTTCGGGAAAGTTTGTTGCAACAGTGTTTTATAAGTAGGACAGACATTGTGGAGCAGCTGTATCATTATTCATTGTAGGTACGTGGCATTGTGGAGCAAAACAAAACGAAAATTATTCTGTGCTGAATGTGTGTTTTTTTTTTGAAACAAAAACAAAAAAACCCTGGCGCATGTAATGGATTGGTATTTTCAATACTTTGAGCTGCCCACTTCAAGCTGTTTTTTTTTTCAAAATTTGGCCACACAACTGATAAAAAGTTTCAAGCTTTAAGGAAGAATATTTTGAATTTGATGTATCAAAGACCATTTAACTCTCCAAGTAATATCACATTTTTAACTACAAAGCGGAATAACGATCTATTATGATGTTGCTTGAGAAGGAAATAATTTCTCATCATCATGAGGCTCCTGGAGTAGACAGTAATTTTTGTTCGAACAAAGATGAGAAGAGAAAGTATTGCTAATTCCTTTAGAGTCCACGGCAGGTTGTGAAAATTGAATACAAACTCTAACGGTTCCGAATCAGTGTGAGACAATTTATCTTGCTTTGAAAGATAGAAATTCTGTTCAAAAATAAATTCCTGGAAAAAAAGTGTCAAAGGCACCCTCAAGTATCTTACAGGAAATCTAACGTACACTGAAATTTTATTTTCGAAAATAACCTTACTCTCGTTTCGTAAACATGGATTTTGTACATAAAACAAATATCGTGTAAATCGTATGAAACATTCATATTGCTTGACATCTAACGAAATGCTAACATTACACTTTTTTTGTACTATGCACAAAATTAATTTCGTAAAGACTTCCATCTTTTCTTTTCGATCGTACTCATAAATGTTGGTGTTTCTGCTATGATGGCGAGAATCATTAATTTATCCCAAAACAGAAATGAAATCACTATCAGCTCTTCCTAAAAATATAGGATCGAACCACATGCCAGAAACATTCAAACATAAAACGCTGTACAACTCTACGTGGTTGCACTATTTTTATCGATAATATTTGAGCCGATAAAGTAGATCTGTCTGTCGTTCATGCAACCACCAAAGAGACGTTCTTTTTGTCTCAACAAATGCTTAGTGCTTTTGACAGTTGCGCGTGTGGCATTTAATAGGAAATTTCATCAAAAGTACAAGTCAGTTTCGTTGCAGAAAACAACGAATGGATTTGTTAGTCCTACCTGTAATTTCGTAATATAATCGAAAGTTAAATTTCAGTGTATTTTGGTAAACACAGGCCAGAGTAACGGAACATCAAGTATGGAATTGGTTCCAGAACACACTAACAGAACTCAGAGAAGAGGGTTATGAACAATTGCCGCATTTTCCGAACCAAATTTGAAACTTGGATAAATCAGCATTTCAGTGTTGAATACCAAGTATTTGGCTCTAAAAATGTCAAACATGTCCAATCCGTATTCGGAAACGGCGATAAGGAAAAGTACACACCACTGTTTGCCGTAAATGCAGCTGGGAGCCTGGTTCCGCCGTGTATTTTGTTCCCCTACAAATGTCGACTTCCGAAGAAATTTCCTTGAAATGCCCCTGAAGACTACGGGCTGGAGAGAACAGAAAGCGGATGAATGACTGGAAATGCTTTTTGTGAGTGTGCGAAGGACATTTTTTTTCCCTGACTGAAAAAAAACAAGGAAGCTCGTCCTCTGTTATATTGTTCGTTGATGGTTATAAGAGTCATGTGATGCTAATGAGCATTGATTCCTGCATCTGCAATCAAATAGTTGTAATTGTTTTGTATCCGAGTTCCACGCAAATGACTCAACCGCTTGTTGTGAGTTTTTTGGTCTGTGGAAAAAATACTGGGAAGACACGATCCTCGACGCGCGTAATCAATGTGGAGTTCAGACAATCGCAAAACAGAATAATGAAACGAGCTTTGGATGCATTTATCGGCAATGAGATCGCAATCAGGAATGACTTCAGGAAGAGTGGAATTTACCCAATGGATCCTGTTCCTGCAAATGGAGACAACGGATCCGAGCACCTGGAACCTGAAGAAGTAAAGCTTTTAGAGGAGCTTGAAGTTCGCTCGACTGTTAAACAGTTTTCTAATTTTCAGGGGGCCAAGAACGATGTGATCTGGAAAAGAAATGTTGCGGTTACCAATCTATTCTACTTGTGGCGAGGATTGAAGAAAGTCCATTCTGCTGCTGGAATACCTGTAGATTGTTCCGCTGCTTAGGATCTACTTTACCTTGGTCCTGAAAGTAAAGATACCTCTGAATCAGCTGCCAAAGATAAAGTTTGATGCTTTTTGCTGTTAATGTGAGTTTATATTTCAAGTTATATTCTATTCTTCAACAGATCTTGAATCTACTGCTGAGTATGAAGCTAGAGCAGTTTCAGTGAGCTTATCTGCGTGAAGATACATTGCCTGATTCTGAAGATGATGCGTTTAAAAAGTCTTTTTCCGTACGATCGTCCGAGGTGGCAGGCTCAGGAAAGAAAAAGCGAGAAATTGTTCACCCTCCTTTAGTTGCCATCAGCAAGGCATTTGTAGTGTTTATGGAAAGCAAAAGAACGTGCAAAGAAAGCGTTGCTTGAGGAGAAAGAGTAAAACTGGAAGGAAAACGAACAAAAACTCTCAAACAAGAGCAATGCCGAAGTCTTGTTTCTACACGTTCACAGAATAAGAAAAGAAAAAAAAATAAGCCTGAACTTTTGAAAAAAACGTCAAACGCAAAGAAACTTCGGAGCTATGCTCCAAGATCATTGATTTTGGGCAAGAAGAGTTACACTTCTTTGAGTAACTCGTTATTCTAAAGTTGTTAATAATTCATTTTGCTCTTTTTTTTTTATGTGCATACACGATATGAACTGGTAATGTCCTTTCCCGAGCAAAGGATTATACCAAATTGATAACAAGTTCTAATACCAGGTTTTCATTTTTCGATCACTGAATATGTTATCATTAAGGCTGAATAAACTTCAAAAATAACAGAATGAATAACAAATAAATACTCGTTGAATATCATAATAATAACTTATTTTGTTATCACTGCGAACAACCTGATAACAAATCTTGTATTCATAAAAAAAGTGTGTTCAAAATGATAACATTTGATGACAAAATTTGCCAATGGTGATAACTGAATGCGATAACAGCGGAAATCAAAACGATAACTGGGATAACAGAACTAATATGATAGCAGCTTGTTATTTTACTTTGCCAGGGTTATGTGTTATACTAAAACACATAAACTTCACAGGTTTATGCTTAACTAAACAAAAGCCACGACTTCCTTTTTAAATTCAATGTTTGTGTTTATGCTTTAATTAAATTGAATGAAAAGTTCTTATGCACGGTAAAAAGGTACCTACCCACACGGTAAATGGTGCCCTATAACGGTGGTTGGAGACACTAAAATATCCCTGACAGAGTATCTAATTTTATCTATCTTGCCAAAAACAAATAGTTTCTCTGTTTTATTCGAATTGAAACAATTATTACAGGTATGGATGGTAAGGATGGTGTTCAAGAAGGAAAATTTCAATTTGGTATATATGATATTTTATGTAATGCAAAGTTCTTCAAAATGCACGGTGAATGGTCACTAGTTGAAGACTCTCACAAGAAACTTTAAAAATATTTTGAAGTGTGTACTATTGTTTAAGACAAGGGGAAGAATATGTTGGTGTAATTTTCTTTTTCAAGGAATCTCAGACAATTTTGGCTCTTCCACGTTAAACAACTGGTTCATGCTGTATATTAAAGATAAAACTTACAACAGAGATCGTTTTGGTCAACGGGCATCGACAATGAGTGAAATGTTTAGATATTTTTCCGGTTAAATTTCAATTTGGGCAGCGATCTAGCAAACACAAAAACCCATTTTTAGTTCCGATTTAATGCAACAGTGAGGATGCTGTTGGTGTAACAAGCAGGTGTGTGAGGTTAATGTCAAGTTAATTAATTTCCAGCTGGTGTTCGCCTTGCACGAATTGCATGCACGCATCTTCTCTGAACACATTGGGATACTTAAATCAAAGCAAGCATTCCCGAACGGAGCAAACAAAGTATTTTTTTATGTTATTGTATAAATATACTTCATCATGAACGGTTCACCGCAAAAGGAAATAGAGTAAAAAAAAGTAAAAACGTTGAAGATACACCTGAGCAACCAGTTGCCTTATTATCTGTTATTCCTCTTCTCATCATTTTGATTTATTGTGAGTATTTATCGTCAGCGAATCTAGTAGCTTTCGAGAACATCACTTCATAGTTGATGAGCATTTTATAGTTGATGAGAAGAACACAATGTGAGACATGATTCATTTAGAGAAACAGCAACGCTTATTTCAAAAGAGCACTTAATTGAACAAATGATCCACCCTAGTAGCACACTTGTTGTAAATCAGTTATAGTAACTGCTATGTGAATTAATTAACTTACAATCAACTTCCTGCAACCAATTATGACAGAGATGTGAAGCTTGGGTACTTACTACTCAAACTGGGGTGACCTCTGTTGTACACAGAAGTTGTCTCCATTCAATTCAGGCCATGTCTGCGCTTTGTCAGCCTGCGAAGTGTCCACAGGTTGCCTTCTTCTTGATCCATCTACCTCTCTCGAAACGTGCCTCTTCTTCTTCGCCCGTTGGTTCATTATCGAAAATTATCTCAACTGGGTTGTCGATCGACATTCCTGCAACATGTCCAGCCCACTGTAGTCGACTGATGATTGCAGTGCAAGCGACGGAAGGTTCTTGGCTCAGAGAAACTAAAAGAAAAATGATTTTGATGCCACAAACAATAATAAGTGAAATAAAAAGTTCCAAAAATAATAAATGGTTTCAATGGTTTGGTCGTTTAGTTTAAACTGAAATGGCGATTTTGTTTACGCAAATAAGTCTTTAGGTACAATGGGGTAAGATTATTACAGAAAAATCAAAGGTCAAAAAGAGAAACGTCTTTATTAAGCGAAAAATTGTAATTCCAACTTCCTGATTTGCATTGCGTTGAAATAATTGTGAATATTGGATGGATTTTATTTATCGTCCATTTCTCAATATTTTTTCATCAATACCAATATCTAAGTCTTGCATTATCTTTTTATTTTCAGGTCAGTATAAGGTTCACTTCAACCGTCATGGCAAAGGTAACTGTTTAATTGTTTTGATAATCAATTAAGGTATGCTATAATGTACGTTTTTGAAGACTGAACACGAAATAACCCAATTTTGCACACTGTCAAAAGTGCAGTTTTTTACTCCAAGCTACGATCCATAGAAAAATGAAACAAAATCAATTGAAATTGCAATGCAATCTTAAGTTTTTATTTTGAGTGAAGTGATGAAAAAACATTAATAGCACGACAAAAAAATAAATTAAAACAGGTCCTAATGTGATCCACAGCAGTGTTGTAAATAGTAATTTCTTTCCTTGAGATAAATTTATCGATAACTTGTTTCAGAAACTGAATTTATGAATATGGTGTATGATAAACTTGACGGTGTACAATACGCGTCGAGTTCAGAGGCCGCGACCTAACATTGACCTACTACGAGAAACCGGAGCTTTGAAGACGCGACGCGAGACCGGACACAACAATTATTGTTCTCGAAAAACGTAAATAAGGGTTAAATTTAACTTTTTAGTCGACCGGTTTCAGGCTAGATGTTGAAAGCACGATGTCCGATTGATTATGATGTACAATACTACCACAAGTATTTATATATAATAGTATTAGGGCATCTTCATTGGTGGTCCAAACCGTGGTTTGGATTTATTTTTTTAGACTAAACGCAAAAATATCGCTGCACCGGTATTATAAATTTTTCTTATACCGGATCTATTTTGTATAATTTTGAATCTGGTACATGTTTTGATCTAATCTTGCAGCAATTTGAAACATGAAAATGCCGTTCCAAACTCAACTTTATTGAGTATATTCTCAAGTATACTTATGAGACGAAAAATGGCCGTGCTTGGTGCGGGAGATGCTGGCGCCGTACAGAAAGTGGTGTTGCTCGCATTGGATGCTGATAATTACTTCAAGTTGATGCCAGTGCTAGCGAATAGCCTTTTCGTTTCATTTCTAAATTACGAATGGTTCCCGTAGTTTTTTTACAGCCACTGCATTCTCCGGAAAACACTGACTAGTTCGAAATGAGAAGGCTCCTGAAATTGAGACTGTTGTAGATTTTACGACTTATTTGGTAGCAAATTCAGATTTCGAATAGCTTTTCGATTGCTCGAAAATGAAAAGTAAAAAAGTCTTCAAAGCGAACAATATTGATGGATTGGTAATGATTGGCACTCGCAAATAACTCATACACTTGACAGAAGTTGATTAAGCTTCTCGGGAGTTGAATAAACTTATTGGGAATTTCAAGATAATCATGGAGTTGCTCGCTCGCTTTTGAGAAAGGAAGTGTTGAAATTTCAGAAAAGTCCATTTAATTGCCGAGAAATTCTCAACTGGAAACTTGGTTAAATTTTCAAAAAGTTTCTGATCATCCATGGAATAGTAACAACTTTTTTTAAATATACCGGAACATTAAAAAGCAGGTTAAGCTTCCCATGGGTTATTTAGTTGGTGCATCTTTCATGATAAATTGCAGAATTTCACTTATGTGTTAATAATTTACAAAAAATTGAAACAAAAATCTGGTAGGTTTGTCAATTTGCAACATAATATATGGGTGAAATTTATGTGTAATTTATAGCATTTCCAAGATGTTGTTGAACCTTTGAGCACTTTTAAGTATCTCCAAGATTGTGATTCGGCAGAAACTCCGTGAAATTGATTAAACTGGAAAGCTCCTTGAATTTCTGGAAAGAAAGCTGAATCACAGACAAAGTTTTAGAATTTCAGAGAAGTTCACTGAATTTATGCGATTTTTTGTGAAAATGCGAAAGCATTTTCGTTTAACAGTTTCTTCACCTCTTCCAATGTTGGGTAGCGCAAATTCTGCGGGTAGTTAGTATTCAGGATGGTTTTGCGAACATTCCTCAGGCTCAGGAGGCTGGTTAACTCCCCAATCCTCATATTTTTTGTCGAGAGAATAAACTGAGGAACTGTACCCCAGCATCTGTAAGGCTGCAGTGCATGTTCTTGTAACGGGTTTAGGCTGACTTTTCCAGCTGCATCGCAAGTAAGCTGAAAAAAGTCATCATATGACTCTAGTTGTCGAGTAATTTCCAGAACATCCAGGAAATCACGGTCGATGTTAGGGCATCTTTCAGGGCGTGGGCCTCTTCTTGGTTTTTTGCTGCCAAATTACAAATCAGTATTATCTAATATTGTTTAAATTAAATGCATGCATTCACACACTCACCTTCAGCCGAACAAAAGAGCAAATATTCCTCGTTGTCTACTAACTACACACTACTGTCAGTAAAAACTAATTGATCAAACTAATCCAAGGCATTTGAATTATTTCAGCTGGCTCTATTAAAGTTTTGCTCATGCAAATCAAGTATAAAGTTGTTCCAAAACTAGACCACCGCTGAAGATGCCCTTACAATACACGTCGAGAGAATACAAATACAAAGAAGTAATACAAATATTCTACTGGGGTTCCAGTGTGGTCAGATGAGGATATTATTGGAGCATCGTCTTCATTCATCAGAGGGTGGTCGGAAGCTGGGGAAAGTTCTACAAACAAACGTTTAGTCTCAGCTTGGGAAGTAAGCTATCACCAGATTTTGGCAGATGCTATCATGAGCGACTTTGAGGAAAAATTGCAGAGCAAATGTAGTACAGAAAGGTATGGAACAAGTAAACCTCTGTTTTTCGAAGGAAAAGGCGCCAAATGGAAGATCGAGACCGCAAAGCAATGAAAGCGCTGTACCATGATAACGAAACACGCAGAAGCGAGGAGATTGAAAGGTGGAAGCAGTGCTTTGACAGGCACTCCAACGGCAATGTTACAGCAAACGATGGTGGAAAAGTAAAAAATCTTAAAAAACGCGCAGAAGATGACAAGATTCCAACCCAACTCTTCAGGAGGTTAAGGAGGAAATTGGCCGAGAAAATAACATAGCTAATGGTATGAACCAACTCACAAGCGAGCTATTCCAGCAATTCAAATACAGTGGTGAAGCACTGGCAAGGGTGCTGCACAAGATAACTACCATGATTTGCGTTTCAGGTGGATGTACAGCTCTGCCACCGTTCCAAATGTTCTTGCGATAATGTCCATGTCGTCCGCAAAGCATACAAATTGACCAGATTTCGTGAAAATCGTAAGCCGGCTGTTGAGCCCGTCGCATTACACCTTCCAGAGCAATGTTGAATAGAAGGCATGAGAGTCCGTCACCTTGTGGCAGTCACCGATGAGATTCGAATGAACTGGATAGTTCACCCGAAACCCTTTCGCAGTTTTCCACACCGTCCATTGTTGCTTTGATGAGTCTGGTCAGTTTCCCAGGATAGCCGTTTTCGTCCATAATTTTCCATAGCTCTGTGCGGTCGATAATGTTGTATTCCATCTTGATGCGTTGGGACTTGGTATTCACGGCATTTCTGGAGGATTTGTCTTACGGTGAAAATCTGGTCCGTCATCGTTCGGCCGTCAATGAAGCCCGCTTGATAACTTCCCACGAACTCATTCGTTTTAGGTGACAGACGACGGAATATGATCTTGGATAGCACTTTATAGGCGACATTCAGAATTGTGATCGCTCTGAAGTTCTCACATTCCAAATGATTTTTTGTATGGGGCAGCTAACCCCTTCCTTCCACTCCTCCGGCAGCTGTTCGGTTTCCCACATCCTGGCAATCATCCGTTGCAAGCAGGTGGCCAACTTTTCTGGGCCCATCTTGATGAGTTCAGCTGTAACACCATCTTTACCAGCTACTTTGTTGGTTTTGAGCTGGTGGATGGCATTCTTAACTTCTCTCAGAGTGGGAGTTGGATCATTTCCTTCTTCTGCTGCACTGAGGTAGTCGATTCCTCGGTTGCCTTGGTCTCCTATGCCTACATTCTCCACGCCATTCAGGTGCTCACCAAAGTGCTGCTTCCACGTTTCGATCACCTCACGTCTGTCCGTCAGGAGGCTCCCATCTTTATCCCTGCAGATTTTGGCTCGCGGCACGAAGCCGTTGCGGACGTGAGATTCTGTAGAGCCCGTGTTTCTTGGGAACGGCACAGCAGTTCTATTCCTCGCCTCGCTTCTTCCAGGCGGCGTTTTCTCCCGAAGACGCGTATTTGAGGTTTCGCTTCCTTATAACGTTCCACGTTCTGCCGGGTTCCTTACTGCAGCATTACCGCCCACCCTGCATTCTTCTCCTTCAGAATCGCTCTGCACTCCTCGTCGAACCATTCGTTCCATCGACTCCGTTCCACGTCCTCGACGGTACTCTCGGCTGCGTCGTTGATGGCTGCTTTAACTGTACTCCAGCAGTCCTCTAGTCGGGCCACATCGAGCTCGCCCTCGTATGGCAACGCTGCCTCGAGATTCTGCGCGTATGCTGAGGCGACATCCGGTTGCTTCAGTCGCTCTAGGTTGTACCGTGGCGGGCGCCGCTTCCGTACATTGTTGATGACGGAATGTTTTGGGTGCAGTTTGACCATCACAAGGTAGTGGTAAGAGTCGATGTTAGGGCCACGATAGGTCCTGACGTCAATAATGTTGGAGAAGTACCGTCCGTCCGCCGAACGTGGTCGATTTGCGATTCCGTCTGCTGTGGTGATCTTCAGGTGTACCGATAAGGGAGGCTGTGTTGGAGAAAGGTGCTACGAATGGCCATGTTCTTGGTAGCGGCAACATAAACAGAGTCGTACGCCGTTTTCGTTCGTCAGCTGGTGGGCGCTGAACATTCCAAGCGTCGGTCTGAATTCCTCCTCCTGGCCTACCTGAGCGTTAAGGTCTCCTATGATGATCTTGTCGTCATGGCCTGGGCAGCGGTCGTACTTACGTTCGCGCTGCGCGTAGAATGCGTCCTTATCATCATCAGTGCTTCTGGAGTGAGAGCTGTGCACGTTGATTATGCTGAAGTTGAAGCATCGACCCTTGATCCTCAATCTGCACATTCTTTCGTCGATCGGCCACCAACCGATCACGCGCTTCTGCGTATCGCCCATCACTATAAAAGCTGTTCCCAGCTCGCGTGTGTTGTCGCAGCTCTGGTAGATGGTATGATTACCTATAAACGTTCGCACCATGGATCCTGTCCAACACACCTCCTGCAGCGCTACGATACCGAACCCGCGGTCCTTCAGTAGGTCGACGAGTATGCGGGTGCTCCCAATAAAGTTGTGAGATCGGCAGTTCCAAATACCGAGTTTCCAATCGTAAGTCCTTTTTGTTCGCTGAGGTCGTTCAGGTTGGTCTCGGTTTGTATTATTCTGTTGCTGATTTTGCGTTGCAATTCTTTTTTACGGCTGGCTCGCAGGGCAAGACACCAACCCACTACTTTTCGGAGGACCATTGTGCACAGTTTAGCTTCGAGTCCTTTCCTGGCACTTGGACGTCGATAAGCCGCCCCTAACATGGGGGACAGACGCTGTTGTGAGCCGATCCTCCTGGAGAACAGACGCTCAGGTTTGCAGAAGCAAACCCCCCTTCCCTATCAGCCTACGAACAATGTTCCCACCGGGGTTGGTTACCCGATCTTCCCTAAGGTTTCCTGCAGCCCAGCCGGTACCGCGGGGAGGAAGGGATAGAAGTTACTAAACAAGAGATTAAAGACCACTAATAGGGTCAATTTTAAACCTGCAGGTACGTGAAACCAGTTGTTCGAATTGTTCAGTCATTTACCAACCATTTTCTGCAGTTAAAAAAAGATAATAAAGATTTTTTTTGGCAAAGCTTCAACATGGGAACGAAAGATAATGTGGCAACCCTGGGTGCACACTTTTAAGTACGTAGTGTGTCTACATTTTTGATCATTTTTTGCTTAAGATATGACTCTGGAATGAATACTGATACAGGGAAAAGAGAGCCTTTCCTGAATTTTTGAACTGTAAACTACGGAAGGTTAGCATTCTCTATCTCTATTCCTATCCAATTCGCTTTTATCGAGTGCCTTGTTGGTCCCTCTCAATACCCAACATTTGCACTTCATGAATATTTATAAATATTTTATTGAATATAACAGTATTATATGTTTGAATTAGGTTGATTTGTTGCTGAAAGGACTAATCTCTCAAAAATCTCAAATCTAGCTAACTATCATATTTCAAATTCAATTTAAAGAAAAAAATCATGTTATTCCGAGTAAACCCCATCTTAAACACAACGCCACGCAGAATAGTTACATCAC
Organism: Aedes japonicus; assembly: GCA_034211315.2. NCBI lineage: Eukaryota > Metazoa > Arthropoda > Insecta > Diptera > Culicidae > Aedes > Aedes japonicus. The sequence continues at coordinate 12,561 of JASCZW010006484.1, forward strand.
TCTGTTTTCCACCAAACGACGACAATACAATCTTCTTCCAAATCGCCAGCTGGATGTGGTCTCTCGCTTGTGAAGTTGATTTTTCTCTCACTCAGCATTTTTCTTATTTTCGCCAAATTTTTCTGCACAGCTTCAGGAAGCGGTCCCTTCCGATAAGAAAAACAGCTCGTAGCGATGAATTTTTAAAAAAGTACTAGCTAAGCTTTTCCCTTTCTACGACGGAAGCGGTGGGCACGTGCATGGTTCAAGGGCACACAAAGCTCGTCAAATTAATGTGCTTCAGAATCAAAGCTTCACGTCGGAGAGGTGGATGAGGATGTTGATGTATGTTAATATACTTGGGTAGACGTGAAAAGTTACAGGGTTCAAACGCCAACAGGTTGATACTATGATGGTTCAATTCCAGTCCAGCGCCTTGAGCAGGAAGAATGCGAGTAATTCATCTTCGGGAGAGTGAATTTATTATCATTAACGTCATGTTAGCGCGTTAATGCGGCGGAAAATTCAAAAACTCTTCAAAACAATTTAAAACACATTTCCCCGACCGTCAGCCGAATTGGAAAAATCACAATCTGTGCTCGGGATGGAATTAATGTGCCACGGCAGACTCGGCTGAGGGCATGAGCGGGATACGAGCACTTGTTGACAAGTTTGAGTCGGGTGGGGTGGAATTTGTCACAGTTGTATGAAAATAAAAAATAAAAAAAACAGAAATGTGACACTACAACAACAATCCGTTCGTCGTAAAAAGCATGAACTGCCACCGAAAAATGCTAACCATTCCCACCATGTCGGAACTCGGCTAGCCAGCGCCACTCATATCAGCGAGTGTTTGGAGTTAGTGACGATGATTATGATTTACGATTTTCCTCCTCACTTTTAGGAGGTGGCGAAAATTGGATGGGGACAAGCTGGGAGGGCGTCGGAGCAAAGAAATGAGTCACAGAGCGGGTTTTTTTTTGTTCGAGTCGAGGATGGCGTTCTGGTTTGGATAAAAGCGGCATATGTTCGCCGCTCATGATACTTTGGTTGTTTTTCAGTGCATTTTTTGTGACTCTATTTCGACACGTTTTATGTGCTCTTAGAAATCTCATCGAGGTTGTAATGATTTCAAAACGGCACCCATCAAGCGGTTGATTTTTTTTTTTTGCGACAAGTGACGAGTGCAAGCGAGTGTTAATGAAGAAATTCAGATGAGTGGATAATAAAGTTGCATCCAGGCTTATGTTTGGGTTTTATTTATGCTGATTACAAGAACGAAGCTGTTTGAATTTCAGAAAAAGAGCTAAGATTGCCGATGATGCACATCGCCATATTTTTGGCATCGATACTCATTTGTGAAAATATCACACAGTTGTTGTCATTTCATGAACCTCATTATTAACCATACCACACATCGCATCACATCGCTTCAACATGCACGAGAGCACGAGTTCTACTGAGTCGTCCTACAGATGTTATCTTCCACCACTAGTCGCCAAACTCATTCAGACGATGCATTATTATTCATACAAGTTGGTACAACTGCGTTCGAAAAACCCCCACAAACGCACATGTGCTCGGGGACTGAAATTCGCAATTTGTTCGCGGGTATCATCTAATCTAATGAAAATTTCAACGCCTAATCCCATATGACGAATGGCAACAACGACGTCCCCGACGAGCGCATCCGATGACGACGACGATGATGGCATTCAAAACTCGAATCGCTTGAATTGAATGCCATTCCGAGTAGGAACCCGGCATTCGCAAGGATTCAATACCATCCTGCTTCAGCTGAAAAAAAAACATAATCATGACATTCTAAAAAAAAACAAAACCCCTAAATTAATTTATAGCTCGGCTTTCCCATTTTTCGATCCAACCCGTTGTTGCCGTTCCGATATTGTACCTACCCATACGAAAAAAAAAGAATCTGCACATCACCACCGCAGAGCGCAGTGTCCGTCAATCGGAACAGACATTTTTGCGATACTCTCCGTCCGACTGCCTCCCGCATCGGTTCACGATCGAATTCGGACGGTGAATGACGATGATGATGCTGGGTCTCATCACCCCCGCCGCCACCGCCACCGCCCCATCGCAGACGATTGAAAAATAACATTCAGGGGGTGCCCCCCGGTGCGATGAGTGGATCCGCGGTCGGCTCGAAGTAGCGCGGCAACCAAAAATATTTTGCATTCTAGTTAATTAAGTCGAAAAATGTCCAAACTCTGTGTCGCGTCGTCGTACTGCTTTGGACTACCGGCCTGGTTGTTGGCTTCGACCGAAGACCGAGGGGGTTCCACTAATTGATGAGAAAATATTTCAAATTTTGATGCCTTGCGTGTCAGCGCGGACTGGCGGGCGTTCGGAATTGGGGGATTGGGGATTTTTCGTCCCCCTTCGCCGCCCCTTGTGGTCTAGTGCACAACGGCCGAGGGTTTCATTTGCGGGAGAAAAGTATTTTTCGATGCTTGATTATCACCAAGATGCTTCTGCCGTTTGCCTTTTTGAGAAGAGGCGGGCTCTTTTCGAGCATGTTATTGAGTCGATGAGACATTAATGAGCTGGGCAAGTTTCGGTGCTCTATGGGATTCGCTTCTAAGGGTTCGCTTTCCGGGAACGAAAAGGGTAAATTAATTATGATAAACATTCTCAGAATCTTCTAAGAAGCTGATGCGTTCAGTTATGTAGGGTTCGATTGATGGAAACTGTGCGGAGGTTATGAATTCAGATAGCTCGTGAGAATTTAATGACAAGAGGAGTTCAGTTCGATTTGGGCCCATCAACTTGAAATTAATGTTTCATTTGAAAAATATCGTTTTCTTAAGTAGTTTCAATACATACTCACGTAACAATTCAAATGCAAATTCGTTTTATTCGTGTTTTGTGGTAGTTTTATGAAATCATAATGGAGTTCATTCGGTTTTATCAGGGCATTTTCCAAGTTAAGGTGGTTTTAATTGATTAACAGTTCTGAAGAGTGATTAAAGAACACTTGAAGAAATCGCCAAATAAATCTACCTCATTTATAAGTGTAATTCACCCAAGTAGCACACTACGGTTATAGTTAGTTGCGGTAATTTGATTATGACATAGCAAGTCATATTTATGTTCTCTCAGCCAAATTGCAACAAGTGTGCTTCTAGGGCACCTTATAAGTAATTTTATAAGAAACTTGATCCCCCTCTCAAGACGTCATTTCGCAACTTTCATAAAATCTGATAAAAGTTTTGAACATTCTTTACGACATTCTTCTTTAAAATGAATGTATCTTGCTGCCATAAAACGCTCCTAGAGCCATTTGATTTTAAATAAGAACACATATTCTTGAGAAAGAACATTTTTTGAAGATTCAAATAAGTTTTATTCAAGCGTCATCTTTCTACACTTGATATTGTTCTTTCCTTTTATTCTCCCATACGCGGGGTAACGATCTGTGATGATGTTGTTTTTGAGAAGGAAATAATTTCTCATCACCATGAGGCTCTAGGAGTAGACAGCATTTTTTTTGCTAGAACAAAGTTGTGAAGAGAAAGTATTGATAGTTCCGTTAGCTCACGGCAGGCTGTGAAAATTGAATAGAAGTAGTTTGAAATTGAGCGGAGGGCATTTTGAGGTAGTATTCCGAAACAGGAAACACAGACTTTTGCCAAGCATCCCCATGCAGGGTAGGTCAAGGCGTGATCGAATACACCACCTTGACTGGCAAAAATCTGTGCACTTGATCGTGCTCATATACTACCGATAGCATTTTTAATAGTTCTAACGAACTGTCTACTTTTACTCCCGAATCCCCTACATGGAAGAGAAACTATTCCCGCTCCTTTGGTAAAGCAGAAGTCGTATGCCAAAAATAAACCCAAAAGGAGCGGGAATAGTTTCTCTCCCATGTAGGGGATTTGGAGTAAAAGTAGACAGTTCGTTAGAACTATTAAAATGCTATCGGTATATATGAGCACGATCGATGCACAGATTTTGCCGGTCAAGGTGGTGTATTCGATCACGCCTGACTACCCTGCATGGGGTGCTGGCAAAAGTCTGTGTTTCCTGTTTCGGATACTACCTCAAATGCCCTCCGCTCAATTTCAAACTATTCTATTCGGCACGGCCTGCCGTGAGCTAACGGAACTATCAATACTTCTCTTCACAACTTTGTTCTAGCAAAAAAATGCTGTCTACTCCTAGAGCCTCATGGTGATGAGAAATTATTTCCTTCTCAAAAACAACATCATCGTCATCTTTCTTCAAGAATATAACAAATGAAGATGAATTTATCAAAAATCTTGTTATTCTTGTGCAAGAAATATTAGTTGTATTTGCGCTCTATGGTAGTTTCAGATAAAACCATTGAAAAAATGGTGAGCGTAGCTAATCTGGATTCCCTCGGAATGGTAGCCATTCACATATGTGTGCAACAAAACTCTCGTTTTACCAATACTACGAACAATTTCTGCTGTATAATATACATTTTTAAACTTAAAATAGACACAGTTTAGTCACACAGTAAAATCTAAAAATGTGTCATAAAATTGTTGAATTTTCAAGTATTTTTTATTTTTTAAATAAATCAAAGCTCTAGTCTAGTTCTAATAATTTCGTGCCGGGTTTTTATTTTATTCAACACCGATAAACTGAACGTCACATGAACAATGTATCAATTACAGGCAAAAAAAAAACCATAATTTGCATTTATGGATATTTTTAAAATTAATTGACATACTTTTCAACTTTAACCAAAAAAAATCCCCATTCAGTAGAACGTATCCAAGCATGAAATCTTCGAAACATGTTTGTGAAGTTTGGAAGTGTTATTAAAGAGGAAAATTATGAAATATTTACAACTTGTGGTAGTTTTATCATAGTTTTATGCATATCTTAAACTTCTTCATTAGTATGTACCGAAAAACTATTAAGTTTTTACCGAACCTGTGGAAATAGGCTTCAGAAACTCCTGTAGTATGAACTTAAAGCACAGAGAACAGACGTTCATCTTCGCTCCGCTACTTGTGTAAAACTTATAACCGGCATTTCAAATGTATGTCGTTATGCTCCTGGTAGGTGGCGCTGCAGTTGTGCGATAACTGTCATCTCAATGTTTATCAATAAAAAGCCTGGCACATAACCTGAAAAATTTTGTTTGGTTTTCTCTACACTTGCTTTTTATACCGGCTGCCCATATTTACTTTTACACACGTTTTTCAAGTAAAGGTATATGGACATCAATGTCTGTTCTCTGTGCTTAAAGCCCGATTCGAAGTAAATTTGGGTGCATTCAAGTGATCATAATTCAAGAATTAAAGAACATACACGGTTGATCTAAACGTCAAACAGATGAGCATTTATTCAGCTTTCAAAAAATAAATAACAAGTAATTACATTTCTCCGTTTGCAACGAACTGTCTCACTATACTTGTGATCGATGTCATCATGATCTACCCAGTCGTTGGTGAAACTGTACCAGCGAACTTCTTCCACTTTAAACGCATTTGTTATGCATTTGTCACTTCTTTACCGCATCCTCAAAGTTTTCACTTGACAGTTGCCCAATATTTTTCGATCAGTCTGAACTCAGGGCAATTGGGAGGATTAATCTCTTTGGCGACGAAATAAACATTGTTTGCATAACATAACATTCTAGTATCTCCTTAGAGTAGTGGCATCTGGCTAGATCCGGCCAAAAAATAACGTTGGGAAACGTCCGGACAAATCATGAAGGGTATTATCCACTTTTTCAGACACTCTTTTACGTAATCCTTCGACGTCATTGTGTGAGATGTGATGAAAACCTTGGTTTTAAGGCCACAACTTTTCACGTACCTCAACACCTTTCTTCTCAGCTCTTTGTCCCTAGTACCACTTTTTATGATAGATGCGCTGTGCTTTATCCACACTCAGAGTATCCTTGTAACGTTTGATTACCTGAGCAGAACCGAATAACTCGATAACTGGCCTTGGTATTTATGAGCTCAGATTAAGAGGTAGAATACCTGAGGATAATACCATAAAATTGTTCCCACAATATTATGTGAATACCAAATTGAGGTAAGACAATACCAAAATAATACCTCTAAGGTATTCCCAGGTATCCAAAATAACAAACTTTGGTATTCGAGAGATATTTTGCATGCAATTCTTAGGTATTTTGCTTAGGTATTTTACCTCTTAATCGGTGTTCTTTAATACCAAGACCAGTTATCAAGATCAAAATTAGGTATTCATATGTTGTTGTCTCCTGCTCGGGTACCAGACACACCGTTGACTTTGGGAACTTTAACACTTTTTGAGGCAGACCACGATGTTTCTTTAGATGTTTGTGCACAATTAATCTGAATCGAGCTTTATGAGGCTTTAATAGCTGTTTTTTCGATGTTATGTGGAATACCAAGTTTTATGCGTGGATCTTTCAAATGAGGCTCGAAAAATTCTTCAAGTGTACCTTAAAATTCAATTTCTTACTTGGGTAGTATTATATTTGAGTGGGATTTCAAAATACAACCAACAATCCACTGATGAAGTTTCGGAGCGCTTTTTTTGAAATTAGTAAAAATCGAAAGTGTGCTGCTCCTCCGTTTATCTTCAGCCGGTCCATCTCTTCTAGTGATCTCTTTGCATATTGGGCTGAGGCCATGTCCAAAAGACCGCACCCTTCTTCGCGTGATTCTTCTTAATGAAGGCAACAACTTCAGGCAGGAATACGCTGTATTCTGTGCGTTCATCGCAAACCCCGAAGGAAAAAACAGTGTCTTCGACATTCGCTTCTCGCTGATTGTCAGCCGCAGAAGGACCTTTTTCGGAATTTGGTGTGGAAAATGTATTTGACGGCAACACTCACCTCTTTGGTTGGAGCCGTACAGCACCCGGTCCCATGTCAATCGTTGCCTCGTAGGCCTCGTTATTCACTGTGACCAGCACGTTGCGCTTCCCGGAAAAAACGTTTATCACCTGCACTTTCAGCCACTCTTTCTGGGTGATTGCTGATCAAACATGACCGGCCTCAACTGATGTTTCCACATGACATCTTGCCCAAGAACTTCTTCGACGCTCGGCAACGTGCTCGGTCTTCCTCTCCAGCTTCTACTGCACTTTCGGTTACGCAGTACTTTCGGGTGACCCGAACCGAGACGCTCTCGCCATTCTCCAAAAAGGAGAGTCTGCTGAAAATCAACTGATACCGCTGTCAACTTCTGTCTGTGCACAACAGGGTTGCAACGATTGGCGAAGCAAAAGTGGTTTCAGCATCATGTGCCAGGTTAATCGCACGAAAAATCGCGAAATCAGTTAGTTTTTTAATGCTTGTGTTACTTTCACTAGAAAATTGAGCTTGGAAAATCGACTCCAATAAACCAGACGTACCTATCTAGGGAGGTTGGAAAGAATAACAATTTAATGGATAGGGAGATGGATGGGAGCTTAGAGTTTTTTAGTTTTGTTTTTAAATATTGTATCGCCTTATTTTAACTCATAACTATATAACTAGATTGGTTTTGACTTGAACATTTTCCAAATAAAATGAAACACAACATAGCCAGTCTTCTGTCATCTTAACCTTTACCACACTCCATCATCCTTACGAGGACTCCGGAACTCCGAGCTGGTCATTAGCTCATCTTCAGCTGTACCAGGGGTTCTGGACTTCGGTCTGGTGAAAACCAGCTCTCTCTCAACTCTGCATCCCTCACAACACTCCGTCATCGCTACATGGTTTTCGAAACGGCAAGTTGTTAACCAGCTTCTTTTCAGTCACGCCAAAGATTTTGGACTTCGTTCTGACCAAAGCCAGACTTCTGTTAGTAATTCCAAGGATAATCCAAGGTTAATTCCAAGGATATTTTCTTCGGTCTGGCAAAAATCAGTGTTCTATCAGGTAAGAAAGAGCCGTATATGTCTGGCCGAAGCCACCATTGGTACTGCGCCTTGTAGTTCTTCAAACCTTCCATCTTTGCAATGATCACTACACTTCGTAATCAGCATGCGGATACCAGAACAACGAGCTACCCATTCAATCTCTGTCAGCCATACTAATGATGCTATACTAAAAAATGTTCTATTTTTCGTGAAACAAATCAAAATATCAAGATCGAATTATGAATTTAAGTCACGTTTACCGCAATAAAGTCATGATTTCTAGAACTAAGTTCATGCTTTCATTGTCTTTGCTGGTGCTGGGTATGCCTTAATGCAGGCGATACGATTGTTTTGTGGAATTGTGTTCATGTTTCCATGATTTGTCTTCATGATGTAAAGCAATAAACGACTAGTTCGACATTTGTTACTCGAGGTTCACGTATTCGGGAACGCATTTCTGTGGACTCCTCCTCTATCAATGATCCGTCACTGAAGTATGATTCAGTAGAAGCAACTTTGCTGATCATAACAGCGAATATCTCAGAAGAAATTATAGGGCGGTGATGTGTTGAGATTTCACGAAGTTTCTGCTTCATAGATTAATCAAAATGAACCAAATTGCCAGAATTGGAGATATCAACACGTTTGGGAACATCCAACAAAGGAATGTGTGTTGTTTAAGTGGTACCAATTCATGAAGCGAGTTTGAGCGTTCAACTCAAGATGTTTCGCAAAGACTTCGATCATCTGAGGGGTTCATAACTTCACACCTGGTAAGGAGCCGGAGAGACATTTGTGAAAACCGATCCAAGAGTGGTAACATGCCACCCAGCATTTCAAGATTTATCTAATGAGTCGAGTGCATACTCTCGACGAATCCGAAACCGGAAGTCATTGGTCCAGCCGCAACTATAGTTTCGGCCATACTGCGCACAGATCATCGTCCATCGCTGAGTTCCAGCCCAGCTATTTCGCGAACGGTTACATTGGCAAGGTTGTTCAGCTTTTTCTGCTAGTAAGCTGGAATTTGGAGAGGTTGTCCAGCTTTTTCTTCTGGTAAGCTGAATAACTTCTCTAAATTTGTTTAAACAAGCGGTTATTCGACACTGGCGTTTGTTGGGTGTAAAACCCCGCCACTACACACAACAACAGGGCCAAAACGACTATGATGGCAGTAACCGGTAAACTCGACTGAGTTGAGAGGCTCAAGGGCTTTCATGATGCGACAGGCAGCGCGTTTTGGATTACCAAGCTTTACAGTGAAAAGTTCAGTACTTCCTACTACAGATTCGGTGGATAGAGCTGTGATGTCATTGAGTGGTAGTGCCGTGTTGAACGTTGGGACAAATCAGGAGAGGGAATGTTTGTATGGCATATGCATTTGCCTAAAAATAGTGACTGGAAGCCCCGTCACCTTCTACGACCACAGATCCACAACGGCTACGATGACTGAAAAAAAGAAAGCACGACTGGGTCTAGAGGACTAGGGGCTTCCTTAAAGCGGTAGGCAGTGCGTTCTGGATTCGATATCCATTTTATGCTGATTTTCCCGAACTGTCCACAGGATTGATACTTAGGATATATCTCTTACGAATATTCTTTTTATCTCACTGAAATTCTACAATTTTTTTATGATTAATATAGCTTTTTCAATTTCATGGTAGTACCCACAAGGTATTGTAACGGATTATCGACTGTGACTTTCTAATACTGAGATGATTTCTGTGGCTTTCAGCCTTTATAAATAATGAAAACAGATAATTTTCTATTTTCAAACGTTTTGGCGTACAGGAAAATAGAAAATTATCTGTTACTTTTATTTACAAATACTGAAAGCCAAAAAAATCCTCGCGTACCCAAGAGTTTTCCATTGCACAAATGACAAAATTCATCGCGTATCCAAGAGGTTTTCCATTGTACAAATCACAAAACACGTAATTGTCAAATTATAGCACGATTGCATATAAAGGGTGTAACGGTTAAAAATTGGTCATACATGATTAAGTGCACACTGATAGGCTTATTATTTAATGAATCAGTCTTTTTTTCCTTTTGAAGTTAATCGTCTATAAAACTCAAGAAAATTGTTGATAGGGCTACCGATTTTACAAATGCAAATTGTCGGGCTATACGTTTCACACCTTCAATCAAGTTTTGAACCGCTATTATATTCACCTTATTTGATGCTGAACGCCAAAAGGCCTTGAACTGTTTTTCACCTCAAACTGTTTTTTTTTGTGTTCTCATGAGGTTTGTCTTTACGATTGCCCAATATTTTTCAATTGGGCGCAGTTTCGGTGAATTTGGAGGGTTATTCTCTTTGAATACAATTTGCATACTGTTGGCGGCTATCCTTTTTTCCGTAGAGGCAAGGAGCGAGGTCTGACTATAACAGCACGGAATAACGAATTTTCTTCAAAATAGGCAATAAGCTTTTTTGCAAAATCCTTTACACAGATACTTAATAAAGATATTTAATCTTTACACTACCAAAATGTCATGTAAATTTCTGTCTCCTGAGACCGACACATGCAAGCGTCCTTTAACACATAAGAATGAGTTGAAAGAGATGAGCAAATTAGTTCAATCAAACACATCTTTTGTCAAATTGCGCATGTGTCACTTCCATGAAAAATAATTTTACACGAAATCTCTCATTACGCTCCCCGAGTTTCTACAAACATGGATTGAGTCTCGTGTAAAATTCACAATTTCTAAGTGTGTTGGTTTACAGTGCCGTATCACGAAACTTTCACTGTACAGCCCACAAACGCAAATCGCCTGCCAAACCAACCAGGTTTTTTTTCGGGATCTTTGACATTTTTCTGCTTAAACTTATCTTGAACCATTCCTTTTTCGGTATCCGTATAGAACTCTTAACCTGGAAGCTGCTTGAAATCAGCCTTGACGTATATTTCATCGTTCATTGCGACGCAATCAAACTTGGTCAACAAACTAGTGTACAACTTTCGCGCTCTGCCTTTAGCTGTTGCGTTTTGCTTATCATCTCGATTTGGTGTCACTGTTACCTTCTATGTTGACAGTCCGGCTCGTTTCATTGTGTTTGCACTATTGTGTGGAACTTTCCCATTTTATTTCCGATATCTCTGATGGAGTGGTTGGGATCGCGATTGAAAATGCTGACCACTATTCTTCCGGTCGTTGCGGCTTCCAGGTTTCGGTTTTCTCCAGATACCGGCTTCCTGGCAGTCGTCAGGCATTCTTCAAACTCTTTTAGAACATTCGTGACGGTTGATTTAGCAATATTACGTGATTTTGCCAAGTCGGCTTGGGAATAATTTGGAATCACTTAAGCACGTGCAAAATTTTGAAAGGCTGCTCTTCTTGCCTCGACACCATTTTGACAACTGAATAGAAAATGGCACAAAACAAAATCAAGTCAACATTCCGTACGCATACACGGATAAATTTCCGAGATCGGATTACTTGACAAATGAAGAGGTAGATTACGAACAGAGGATTCGGGGTATGGAAGAAGATATTAAGGATGGTTTGGATGTAAAGCAAAGGCTGTTCTATGAGGATGTGAGGGAGAGAAAATATTCTAGGGGAAAATGTACGATTGATCATGAATTCGATTACATTATGAACAAAATTGAAGGTATAGCGGACCAATTGGCGAACGGGTATGATGAGAGATGTATGTCGAGGTTGAAGCACTATGCTCTGAGGGTGGAGCGCAGCATTGTTCGAAACCCAAGGGGAGAGCAGTTACAAAACAGACTTCTAGGAGAAATAAGGATGTTACAGAACGAATTCGGTAGTAAGCGAATTAGAGCAGATAAAGAAAATGACAATGAAAAAGAATTTCTAGAACAGAGAAATGAGGATGTTCAGAAGGAGGAAGAGGGAGCAGTAGGAAGGATAATACTACGTGAAGAGGGGATTTCAAATATGAACGATAAACCGGATAAGAATGATCATTTTGAGCAAAATGAGGACAAACAGGCGAAGAAGGGAATGAGAAAAGATTTAGGATCTGTTCCGAAGTCAAAATTACAAGGAAAAGAAACGGTAGAAGAGACTGAAGTACTGAGAAAGAGAATAGTGCAGCTGGAAAGAGAGTTACAACGCGTTTGTAAAATTGCAGAGGAAATTCTTAAAAAAGCAGATAATAAACAGGATACAAGGAATTCCAAGGAAGATCGACAACAATATATGCAATCGAGAATTCCTAAAGAGCCATCGACATGACTAAGCCATTGCTCGGAGCCGCTAAGGCCCTCTAGGGAAACAGGTCCTGATACATACAAGCGCTATTGGACTGACGATGATGGAAGCAAATATGAGGAGGACAATAGATTCAGTAGGGTTCAACCGCAGCAACCGACTCAGGAAATGTAGCGAACGATAGGAGCCATAGGGGATATGCATGGGCTGAAACTGTTCATCAGCAAGGTCGACGCCATGAATATGGAGATCGTGTTGAAAGACAGCCCGACCAATCAGGATATTCGAACTAAATCGGCAACACGAGAGATTATCCTACAATTGCTGGCCCTTCGTTCTATATCGAGGTAGCCAGAACTCTCCTTTCTTTCTCCGCTTTCCCGAAGATTTCTTGGGCTCGACCTTGGGGGACATTGCACAAGGCTGAGGGCGTTATTCGCGAGGCATCACTTGTTTATAGCAAGATCGGACAGTGGGAATGTTGGCATAGATTCTGGCGTATTCTAATTAGGTTTAATCCGATTTGTTTACGTTAATTATAACGCAAAATGGAGCGAAGGCTACAGTTTGCTCGTTCTTTTTTGAGAAAAGAAGTAGTGGAACTTTAGAGAAGTCCATTGTATTGCCAAACAATTTTCTACGTTTCTGGAAACTTGGTTGAATTTTCAAAAAGTTTGCTGATCATCCATGGAATAGAAACAACTTTTTGGAAATTACCGGAACTTCGAGAAGCAGATTAAACTTCTAAGAAGTTATATATGTAAAAAGCAAAATATCACAAATATTTTAATAACATTCGAGAAATCTGTGATTCTGAGATCTCAACTTCTGTGAAATAAATAAAATTTCTGAGTTGTTGTTAAACCTTCAGTCAGACGAAAGAGCAAGTATTCCTCGTCGTCTGCTAACGACACACTATAGGTAACAGTAAAAATTATTTGGTCAAACTAATCCACCGCATAAATTTGCGATTTCTGGAAAAAAAAAAACTAATGATCTCTGATGTAGAATGATTGACAGAATGACAGGTGTTGGCGGGTTTAATAACAAGAAGTACAACACTGATGCGGGGAATGGCGAGTTGGTTTATTTTAGCAGGTCCTATCCAAGTTTTGCGGATGCAAATCTGATATAAAGTTGTTCCAAAAATAGTCCCCCGCTGAAGATGCTCTTACACTGCTAGTTTCAAGCAAGATTCCAGCAATCCTTTTTTTTTTTTTGAAGGTCGAGAAAAACAAGGTCTAACAGTGCAAACGTTAGCACCAGTTCGAGTATGTGAAAACACACCCTGCCAGAAGCAACAATAAGTTATTTTGCAGTATGTTTTTAACGTAGTCAACTTCTTCACTACGGCAAGGGTAAAGTGTCAAATAAAATTTCTGATCCACGTTTTAGATCCACAGTTGATCAAAATTACGCCTTTTTATAAATGCGAGGAAATGAATCTTTCAACAATATTAATGTATACCTGGGTATAAAAACGTTGTGCATAAAAAAAAAACCCAAAAGGAGAGGGTTCCTCTCCCATGTACACGTCAAAACAGAGAGTGTACAATCTAAGGCTAGAAACTATTACAAGCTATCAGTGGTACATGAGCGCGATCCAACACGTAACTTTTGCCTGTTGAGGTGGCGGATTCGTCCGTGCTTTGACCTACCCCGCAGTCCCGAGTAACACATCTTCATGATTTGATGTTGAGTAAGCTTCCTTACAACCAAATCTAGTCATATAAAAGTATTTTCAACCGCTATAAAACTTGTATGTTGCCTGGGGTGGAATTTTAGGCAAAGGTAACGTCCTTGGTTCGAGTACCACTTTTCCGATGCCCTTTCGCTCAATTTTCAATACATCTATTCAATTTTCAACCTACCGTACACTGACGGAACTTTCAACACTCTCTCTTCATATCTTTCATTCTAGCAAAAATTACTGTCCACTCTTAGTGTTTCATGGTTCAACATCTCCTTCTACATCATTATTCTTCTGTTTTTTACTCGACAGAAAAAAAGTTTAATTCAACCAGAATATTTGCACTCTTACACCGAACAAACACAACTTTAATGACAAATGAACCGATTTAACTCAGCAGCAAAGAAGCTGTTTGGCCTCTTACAAAGTATCAGTGGCCGGATGGCACTCCCACGTTGATTGGACAAAATTGCCCAAAATGGCACTAAATATACAGGGTTGCCGGCGGACAGCTGTTGTTTCCTCTAAGAATTCCTTGGAGCTCACTATCAAACCCTGACATTCTAGGTGGATTTACCTACTCTTTAGCATAGTCATGTTGGTGCATCAAATTTGACGCCAGCTGTAGTCCAATGTTCAAGTTTTTTAAATTTACGATTTAAAAAAAAAAACTACTTTATATTTGAGTCGATCAAGTTTTGACCGTTCCATCCTTTAATCAATAATTTCTTGTTACTTTGGTGTACCCAGATTTGTTCATCAGTATCAATATAGCTGAAATGCTTTAAAAAGTAATTTTCATTCAACTGGTGGCAGGTTCGATTTTTCATTGAGCTTTATTAAACATCCGTTTTTTAACCAGGGATTCAATCAGTTTAAATGAAAAACTAAAAATTAACTTTAATCTTAAGCAGCCTTTTTCATCAATCATATAAACCCTACGAAATGACTGCTTGGCCAGAGGCTTGGAATCAAAAACAGTTAATTTCATTAGTACCATGGACCGGATTTCTCCCACCTATCCGTACAAATGTTTGATCTTTCACCAGAGTTACATCGTCTGATCTAATTAATTAATTTCGACAGACGAAATGAAACACTTTCCTTGTTCCGTCCTACAACTCTCGCTGCCTCATTATCAGACACCGTCTTATCAGTTTCGTACTGCCAGATCATTGAACTCATCTGGCACCATCTTTTGTTCCTCGAATCAATTGACTTAAATCGAAAGATTAATTTACTTTTCATTTAGGCAGACAGGACGCCTTCCATCGTAATTATTAACATTTCACAAGCACGTACGTTTTACGTCCTGGTTCACTCGACCATTAGCCAAACATTTCGTCTTGTCATCGTCGATTGTGGATCAAGGGTTTTTTTTCGGCACCCAGAATCCACGCTCGGCTATATGCTTCTGAAATTTTCAACTTTTCTTGCAACTCAGTTATACACACAGGGCGACGATGAACTTTAATCCCTGCTACGTGTTCTTGGTAGAATCCGGCGGAAGTGCGAGTGTAATCTACTTGTAACAGTGGAGAGCACTATATGCTGCTTCTGCTTCTTCACGCAAAGTGGAAGGCAAACATCGTGCAAATATGGATGCCATAATCTTGTCTAGTGTGCTCAGTGCACACATGTGATAGCGCGACGACGACGACGACGCCAACGACGACGACGACGCCAACGACGACGATGTCGCAATAATTTTGATTTTCATAATGAAACTCCAACAGTATAATTTTCAATCATCGGCGCCGGGGCTCGAATCCCCGCGCTGCTTGTGTTGATGAAACTTTAATCCGGCAGATACTTTGCTATTTGTTACGAAGCTCAAGTGGGGTGAGGGAGAGGGAGAGGGAGAGTTTTGTGGATCCAGCCCAGCAGCTAGAAAGAAGGAACCAAGTTTTATTGGCGATAGCAAAGCCCAAATATGATGGGCATCAGTTGGTTCATCTCGTTCCTTTTTTTTCGGGTGATGAGATTTCTGGCGCTGGAAGATGAGAACGTGTACTTTAATATTTAAATTCAATTACGGATGGAGCTGATGCGAAAGATTTTAGCCCCGAACCGGTGCTATTATGATGAATTCTTTAGGCTGTAGGGAAAATTGGTTTGAAATGGTTGTTACGTGTGTGATTGCTTTATAGATGCGCCCATTAGCGGGCGTACGCTTAGAATTGGTTGGAGCAATTTGATTAATTTTTGATTCTAAACAAATAAATGCTTCATTTCGATTTTCAAATCAGTTCCGAAGTTTACAGAGATAATTCTCAACCGCCAATAATGCCTTCTGAATTCTTCGATTAAGATCCCCATCTACGATAGACATGTTAAATTTTTCTCCGCATTTCATCGGTGACACCATATTTTTTATTGATCATTTATTTGTACAGGCTCAACCGAATCAACTTCACAGAGCCAAGTTTTCATATTTGTATACATCATGTATCTTAAATCTAAAGTTAGGGGGATAGAGCCGATTGCTCGCGGCCGTCTCGAGGTTAATAGGAATAACAATTTAACGGATAGGGAGTAAGACGGGAATTAAAAATATGGTAACACATTTATTTTATATTCAAAATTTTCAAAAAACTTAAAACTGTACAACTTTTGGTTTTCTTTTTATTTGAACATTTTTGAAAGAGAAAAAAAAAACACAAACAAAGTAAAAAAAAACTTATACTAAACATACATGTTAAACTAACTGCAATCTAATGCTAATGTTATTCAAAAACACATAAATGAGTTTTATGTACTCCAAATCACGTACAGCCAAAATATCTCGAACCGGTACATTGGGTTGTCTACCTCGAGCCCGAAGGGAATCATAAAGCTCAGATCTGACTCCACGATGCTCAGCACATGACCAAATAATGTGATCTGCGTCCTGATAACCTTGTCCACACTCACAGAGATTGCTGTCGCTCAGCCCAACTCGGTATAAATGAGCGTTCAAAGAATAATGATTGGACATGAGGCGAGACATGCCACGAATGAAGTGTCGACCCACATCCATCCCGGTAAACAAAGATTTCTTCGACACCTTTGGGATGATAGAATATTGCCATCGCCCCAAATCTCCTTTACTCCATTTATCTGCCAGCTGACGAGTGACTGTTGACGAAAAATAGGAAAAAAATCGTTCAAGGCGATTTGTCAATCACAAATATCGCCTTCCATAGCGCCCACCTTTGCAAGCGAGTCCGCTTTCTCATTGCCCGGAATTGAACAATGAGAAGGGACCCATACAAAGGTGATAATAAAATAACGCGAAGATAAAGCACTTAGAAGCTACTGTATTTTCATGAGAAAATACGAGGAGTGCTTTACCGGCCTCGAGGAGCGAATAGCCTCTATAGAACTGAGACTATCCGTGAAAATGAAGTACTGATCCGGTGTTAACGAGGCAACAATTTCTAGCGTAAAGTGTATTGCCGCTAATTCAGCGACATATACGGAACAAGGAGCATGAAGTTTACGATTGGCGCTATAAACTTCATTAAATATACCAAAGCCTGCTGATTCTTCTATCAAAGATCCGTCAGTGAAGAACGATTTAGTAGAATCAACTTGGCCAAACTTTACAGCAAATATCACAGAAGCAGTCAAAAGACGATGATGCTCTGGGATTCCATGAAGCTCCTGCTTCATGGATAAATCAAAATGAACCGAATTTCCGAAATCGGAGAAGCAAACACGATTGGAAATGTTCAGCGAAGGGCTGACATCCTGTGTTATGTACAAATGGTACAAGGCCATGAAGTGGGTTTGAGGATTCAACTCAAGGAGCTTCTCAAAATTTTCGATCACCTGGGGGTTCATAACTTCACACCTGGTGAGGAGCCGGAGAGATAATTCTGAAAACCGATCCGAGAGTGGCAACATGCCAGCCAGCACTTCAAGACTCATGGTGTGAGTCGAGTGCATGCAAGCTAACGCGATACGAAGACACCGATACTGAATACGTTCCAGTTTAATGAAGTGCGACCGAGCCGCTGACTGAAAACAAAAACTACCGTATTCCATAACCGACAAAATCGTTGTCCGGTACAACGTTAAAAGATCTTGCGGATGTGCTCCCCACCAGGTTCCGGTAATTGTGCAGAGAAAGTTGATCCTTGGCTGGCACTTTCGCTTCACATACTCAATATGGGATCTCCAGGTGCACTTTGAATCGAACCAGACCCCAAGATATTTAAACGACATAGAATGAGTTATCGGTGTACCCCAAATTTGAAGCTTCGGTTGTGCAGGGTTATGCTTCCTAGAAAAAACTACCAACTCAGTTTTCTCCGTAGAGAATTCGATACCTAGCTCTAGAGCCCAAGTAGACAAATTGTCTAAGGTATCCTGTAAGGGTCCTTGCAGATCGACCCCATTGGGTTCCGTGACAGACACTACGCAGTCATCTGCAAGTTGTCTCAACGTACAGTTGTCACTTAGACAACCGTCAATGTCTTTGACATAGAAATTATACAACAGGGGGCTTAAGCAGGATCCCTGGGGAAGACCCATGTAGCTAAATCGTGAAGCTGTAGAGGTTCCATGAGAGAAGCTCATATGTTTCTCTGACAGCAAATTGTACAAAAATTTTTTCATTAATGGTGAAAAGCCACAAGCATGGAGTTTATCTGAAAGAACTTCAACAGATACTGAATCAAAAGCCCTCTTTATGTCCAAGAATACAGAAGCCATTTGCTCTTTTTTAGCAAAAGTTAACTGAATATCTGTGGAAAGCAACGCGAGACAGTCGTTCGTTCCCTTACCCCTACGGAAACCATATTGAGTATCTGAAAGCAGGTTGTTCGTCTCAACCCATTTGTCCAGACGGAAAAGGATAATTTTCTCCAACAATTTTCGAATACAAGATAACATCGCGATGGGTCGATAGGAGTTGTGGTCGGACGCGGGCTTACCAGGTTTTTGAATGGCAATAATTCTCACCCGTCTCCAATCATCCGGTACAATGTTGAGTTCCAGAAACTGATTGAACAAGTTCAACATGCACCTCTTAGCGACGTCTAGGAGGTTCTTAAGCAAGTTGAACTTGATCCTATCAGCCCCCCGTATTGCCACACGAAAGGAGTGCGAGAGAGAACTCTACCATTGAAAAGGGTTGGCTGATCTCATCTATCGAATTCGTGTTTTAGCGAGGAATCATACGTGCCGGCACAGAATCTGGACAAACTTTTCGCGCAAACTTGAGGATCCATTGGTCCGAGTACTCTTCGCTCTCGTTGTTCGTAGTTCGGTTACGCAACCTTCGCGCCGTGTTCCAAAGAGTACTCATCGACGTTTCGCGCGATAGCCCGTTCACGAATGTTCGCCAGTAACCGCGTTTCTTGGCCTTGATGAGGCTCTTAAGTTCGCGTTCGAGAGCCGTGTATACTTCGAAGTGATCAGGTGTTCCACGTCTACGGAAAACTTTAAACGCGTCGGAATTTTTTCGGTAAACCTCGGTGCATTGCTGAACCCACCATGGAGAAGGAGGTTTCCTGCGAGATGACGTCCCTTGAACTGGTCGAGTTTGAGCTTGAAGCGCGCTGTCTAAGATCAGGTTGGAGAGGAAATTATACTCTTCCAGCGGTGAAAGCCTTTCTACCGTCGTTACGGCTTCATCTACTGCTGTCCTAAACATTGTCCAATCGATGTGACGGGTAAGATCATACGTGACGTTGACAGATTTCGACGGATTGAACCCGGTGGCAACCGTAATTTTTATGGGCAAATGATCACTACCATGGGGATCTTGAATCACATTCCATGTGCAATCTAACGATAATGAATTCGAAAAAAGTGTGAGGTCTAATCTACTGCCAACTGAGGATGTACCAGCCAAACGTGTTCTCCATGGTTAAGAACTGTCATATTGAAGTTGTCACAGACGTCATGTATCAAGGAAGACCGGTTGTCATCGTACAGTTCTCCCCAGCCTGTACCGTGAGAGTTAAAATATGCCATGACCAACAGTGGAGAAGGAAGGACCGAACAAATATCTGAGAGTTGTTTTCGGTTTATTGAGGCTCTAGGAGGAATATATACAGAAGCAATGCAAAGGCTTTTATTTTTAATAACAGCCTGACATGCGACAACTTCAACACCTGGAATAAGAGGATAATTCACTCTATAGAAAGAGTAGCACTTTTTGATCCACAAAAGTACTCCCCCTCCACGCAAATCCACACGATCAAGACGAATAATATTGAAATCATGAAACGGAAGATTGATTTCGGAAGAGAGCCACGTTTCACAA
Source organism: Aedes japonicus (assembly GCA_034211315.2). NCBI lineage: Eukaryota > Metazoa > Arthropoda > Insecta > Diptera > Culicidae > Aedes > Aedes japonicus. Next base: position 32,528 of record JASCZW010006484.1, read on the forward strand.
AGAGCGAATGCATCACAACCGGTAGTGTGAGCTAAAAATTTGAATGATTCCAATTTAATTATCAAACTTCGACAATTCCACTGTAGAACAGTGATCAAATCCCCGACCTCATTTGGAAAATTATCCATCGAAGGAAATGATTTTGATTTTGCATCAGCTTTGAAATTTACAGAGATAATTCTCAACCGCCAATAATGCCTTCTGAATTCTTCGATTAAGATTCCCATCTACGATAGACATGTTAAATTTTTCTCCGCATTTCATCGGTGACACCTTTGGCCCGTATCAATTCCAGCAACACAAACCCAATCAATTTACGAACAATCATCGAGATTCGCTATTTCCCACAGCTTCGTAACGACAGCAACGATGACACACGCAAAAACCCATGAATCTTCTTCAAATCAAACCCATCAATCACAGTCCTGAAGACGCATTACTTACTCACACACACACAAACACACAGCCAGACACGCATTCGTAAGATTTTATGGCTCTTCGAGTTCAGGTTCTGCTTGCCTCGGAATCGAACCAGAATCGAAGGGAATTGGATTGTGTATCCACATCCACATCGAATATTCGTGACATTTTTGCCGTGGGAGGCCGGATGGTGATCGGAGAGTATCATCAATCGTTTCACGCACCTCAGGTGCGTATCGTGCAAAACGTCTTGATTTACGGGCGCACAATCAAATTTAATAACCATTCCCGCCTCAATCTGCACTGCGGACACTTTCCTCCAACCGAAGCAATTCAAAATCACCTACTTACACTCATGCGTGCTACCGTGTCCTTAGTTTTCCCATCGATCGATTGTTGGCTTTCCATTCCACGCAAGTCACACCGCAAACGGCTAATATTGTCATTATAGGAGAAAACTGGAAAAGCCCCCTACTGAACTCTCGCAGAACTGCAAACTGTAACGACAATATTTGCAGATGGGCGATAACGACGGTGGTAATGATCGTATCTATATAATTTCTCAATTCGTACATCCTTGTCCGACACTCCTTCGGATGGAATGTTGGGAATGCGATGGTGAGAGGCATAATTATTCCAATGCAGTGATGTGTACACCAGCAGAAGTGATTGCCAATGAGGATGTGTTGTCCGCATTAGGGAAAGGTCATGCGATGACAGCCGGCTGAGTTGTAGAATGAATCCTGTTTTGTGCCTCTTCAGTTTCCAATCACCAGGAAGGCAAGTAGTTCGGAGCGCTTGAAAATGGTTCAGAGGACCGCTGCGGATCGGAGAAGAGGATAAGGTGGCGTCGGGTGAAGAGTGTTCAATCAGACCAACATCACTCTCAAGTAGCATCGAAGCGTACGACAATAATGATGCTGCTGCTGCTGACTGCACCAGTGCCTATTGGGTGACAATGCCAGCAATGGTGAATCCGATGACGCTGCTGCTGATGGTTGTTGGCTAGATTGGGTGCGAGGACTTGTTAGACACCGAGCATAACTCGATTGATACACTTGTTATCGACTGGTGGCAGCTTCAGTGTGTGAGTGTGTCGGGTTGGATCTCATTCTGGGTTCCTGCACTGAATATCGTACAGGAACGACAGCCGACGTGTAAAGGATTCTCGATTGGACAAATAAGCATTACTGTGTGAATATTATTATTTTCTCGACCGGCTGGAGGGTGTTTGCAGCGCTGACAGGCTATGAGAAAATTGAACACACTCGGCTACTTGGCCGGTTCAGAACTGCATCAATCAATCACATACTTCAGTGCAGCCGAGTGTTTACAAGTGTGGTTGAAGGTTATTTTTACGAGGAAATTTTCATCGGTTAGATTCACAAGAAAACTGTCGAATGATTGCTCGTAAAATGTTCATACTCTTTTGAAAATACCAATTGCTTGTTTACCAACGTATGTTTCAAGTCAGAACGTTAATGATTGATTAGGATTCCAACCCGCAAGCTTCGATTTATTGATTTGAGCTTTGGACATCTTGTATGATTGAGGTTGTTTCAATTGAAATTGAAATCAAGGTAAAATTTCTCTCAGCACGGAACCAAGTCCATAAGCATAATTCTCGAGTACTTTTTCAAACAGACGTATCTGATTTTGTAAACAAAGAGGGGAAGTAAGATTCAAACGTGAATTTCTCAAAACTCTCAGCAGCCTCACGGAAATTAGCACCACCATCGTGTTGGGGAAATGTTTTTCCTTGTGTAGATGGCCCTATTTTGCAAGAAAATGCTAAAGGTTTCAAGAATTTAACGTTTGAATCTTACTTCCCCTCTTTGTTTACAAATTCAGATACGTCTGTTTGAAAAAGTACTCGAGAATTGATGATACATTGGACCAGAAGTCTAGATTAAATACACGTTTAGTTCACGAAGAAGGATTAACATCTTAGTCTTATTCTAGATAATTGATTAAACTCTCATCTACATAAGGTAATTTACACATAAGTGTAAAAATCCCATATATGACGGAAGTAAAATTTTGTTGTTAAACATGGGGATTTAACCCCTATATCCACTTACTTACTTATTTACATTAAGCTTTGATCCAATCAAGGCCTTGGTATCATCTCATGAACATAAACATCGTCTCCAAATTAAACGGTTCTTAATTGCAATTCATCAGCCTCGCAGTCAGTGGAGAGTGCGGTTTTCATATGATTGTTTCTTTCTCGAGAATGATTTTCACTGGCCTATCGTCGGATATCCTTTCAACGTGCTCAGTCAATCATAGTTGACCGTTTTTTGTGGTGTGGACGATGGGAAGTATCCCCATAGTAACTGATAACAAATGTTATGATACACAAATGTGTATGTGTGTGTGAGTGAGTTTTTTTTACAAGGTCCCTAATGGACTGTATCACAGAGGCCTTGGTCATCATGCACTGTGTTAGAGTGCGGACAGGGTTGACCTTTGAGAAAATACCACCAAATACTTCAGCGCGCGCTTTGAGGCTATGGCATTTCCTTCGTTGACGATTTCTACTCGCTGTACTGTTTTGCAGTTGCTGACCATCAGCACCTTCGTTTTGTGGTGGGCTATCTGCAGCTTCGTCCCTTGCATCCAGTTTTCAATTATGCTGATTGCTGCGGTCGCCAGCATTTTTACTTCTTCCAGTGTTTCGCCATTCACTGATAATACTATGACAACTGCAAAGCCAATGATCACTATGTACACCTTTTGGAAGTTTCATCGTTAGCACCCGTTGTACATCCCGTTCGAAAGTGTTGGGTCAAGGATGGAAGCTTGCGGAACTCCCGCGGTGATATTCACCGATTTCCGAACCACGGAGATCTCATAGGTCAGCACGGTTCTCTTTAAAATTCTGCACAGGTAATCAGGGACCCTCATTCTGCGCGGTGACTTGACGATAGCCTCCCATTAGCGCCATTAGGCGTTCTTAACGTCGATCGTAACAACAGCGCAATTCGATCGCCTCTCCGCTTCTCCACGATAGACTTCCCTCGATAACCCGTGCACGCTTGCGGTAAATTTCATCAGCGTATTGAGGACGATCCTCGCCCGGAGTTTTCCGAGCGTATCCAACAAGCATATTGGCCTATACGATGTTGGATTCCCCTGAGGCTTTCCTTGCTTCGGTAGCAACACTGGTTTCTGTATTTTCCACCTGTCTGGGAAGTTGCTCATTCCACCAGTAACCTGGGCACCGCTTAATCCTCGGCTCCAGTTTCCTCGGCATGGTTGCATCGCATGTTCTTACAAACGTATTCGTCAGCTAGTCCATGGTTCGGTTTGAGAGTTCGTTGTTGAACCGAAGTGCCTTAACAAATAGTTCCTTGTCGAAGACCTTCGTCTTCCACTTCCGCTCGCAACTATTTGTCCTTCGTATTGCGTACACTTCTCACAGTTCATATTGGTTCTCAGCGACAGACTACAGAAGGTAACATTGATGACGGATTCATGACTGTCCCAGTGAAAAGTGCTGGCGGAACCTACGTTCGATAGTGTAACTTCCAACTTTGTCAAGACTTCTAGCAGGCTTCACCATCTAGCGTTGGTACATCTGCTGCCCCGCTCCACAGCACAAGCATTGTAGTCTCTTCCGATGTCAACCGGTCATCTTCCGATGAGCATTTAAGTCAGTGCATCCAACATCTGGTGGAACTGCTTCATGGTCCATTTTGGGGGTGCATAGCAGCTGCATACAAAGATCCCGTTGATATTGGTGATCACAATTCCTTCGCATGAACTGGGACTACTTCCTGGATGGGAAATCTGCCTATCACTTGTATCGCCGCCATTGCCGCTCTATCTGCTACCCAGTTTCCGTTATTGGGAGGGACACAATACGGTTCCGCAATGATTGCGACGTCATCTTTTGTTTCTGTTGTTGACTGCAACTGTTGTGGTGTGCTATGTCGCAATTATTGAAGTTTATTTGAGTTACCTCTATATTACTGCCGATATGCTGTCGCTGTTTTACATATAGGGCACCTGTAGTCCCCTGTCATGTGGTTGTTTTCGTCCTTCTTTTTGCAAAGTATGCATCTCGGTTGCTTTGTGCAGGCTCTTGCAAAATGACCCATCTCCTCGCATTTCCTGCACAGATCAGATCTGTCAGGACCTTTGCAGCTCCTCGCCTAGTGACCAAAACCTATGCATTTAATGCATCTCTCCAAATCCTTTGGAACTCGAGGGACGACTCTCAGTAAGCAGACCGACCACCCAACTATTAATCGACCCGATTTTAATAGATGTTGGCTGCAGTTGTCGGCAGACGTATTGCTGCCGTCTGTGTGCCACCGTACGCCTTCCTTAACCGAATTGTCATTGGTGCATCTCCAAGATCGCAGTGCCCCTTCAGCGCTCTCCTCAGCTCGTCTTCTGTTGTGATCTCGTCAAGATCCTTGCACTCGATCACAGTCTCCTGTGAGAGTGCTCTAACTATCACCTGCTCACCAAGAGACTTTCCGACGAGCGTCTTGAAGGCTGTACTCTTGACGGCAGAATTCTTCTTCAGCTCTAAACGCATCTCACCTTTCCGGGTGAACCTGGTTTTCGATGCCAGGTACCATTTTTGCATTAATATGATTGTGTGGCAAGTACAATCATACTCTATGCCCAGGGAGTCGAGAAATTTTCCTTAACGTTTTTCGGAAGTGGTCTTTGACCATTTCAATTATATTCTGGTCCTTAGGTCCAGATTAGGTCCTGATAAGGAAGTTAAAAATTTGGCCCAAATTTTCCCATCTACGGTTTGTAATTCTCCGACATTAAAATGAGCAGAACAATTATCAAGAACTAACAGGACCGTAATAGGCCGATTAGATTCTTCCAAAAATCTGGTGACGCGAGGCACAAATTCCTCAAAAAACCCTTGTTTATACAAAAACTTTGTCATCCAAGCATTATTAGATGCTGAATAAAAGAAAGGAATTTGACTATTATACCTCAGTGCCCTTTGTTTTTTAGATTTACCAATCTGCATTAATGAAGGTTTCATTGATCCATCCTTGTTGAATCATGGCATGCAGGTAACTCGTTGTTTGGATACTTTCCGCCCCGGAGCACAGGAAACATCTTTATCGACGAAAGTGGTAGTTGGAGTGTTTCTCTTTCATCCGCGATGAAAATCTGGCATGGTGACAGTTGCGTATCTCACATTTTTTTTTTGAAAATTTGTTGACATATTGCTCGACAGCTTTTCTTCAGTTATTTTCAACACACGAATGTCATGTCTCTGGATAAATATATGGATATACCCACGCTTTGCTAAATAAGGGCAAAGCAGTACCCTAGCAAAGGGAAATAGCAAGCTGGTATCATATACTTAACGAGTTCTGTTATCCCAAATATCGTTTTGGTTTCCACTGTTATCACATAACAAATTTAGTTGTCAACATCGGCTTGTTTTGTTAGCATATGTTATCATTTTTAACTTACAATTTTTGAGGAACAATAATTGAATATAAAACTTTTAATATTGCGTCTATTTTTTACACGAAATTTTTCGTTTTATTGAAAACAAAATTCAGGTGCATGATGGTATTTGTTATTCTTTTTTTTCAATGTCAGGCTAAATGTTAACATTTTCCTAGATCAAACAACGATAACCAGGTATTGGAATTTGTTAGCCATTTGGTATATTCTTTTGTGCGGGTACGGTGCTAGGCCAGTTATTTCAAATGAAATTAATATATTTACCGATTGATCGTACTGACTGCGCAGCTTTGTCGCTGATGTTCTGCTTCGATTGTCAAATTGTTGCAATTGTTGATTGAGATTAAATATTATGCTTTGCATAACCTCTCTGGTGTTCATCCCATTTTCGATATCCTCGATGATCCGTAGCCTCTTAGCGATTGAAATGTCTACTTTTAGCGCTTCAGTCTAAAGCTTCCAGGTTGACAACCGACCTGACAGCCCTAATAGACCTCAATAGAGGGCAATAAGGTACAGAGAAAGGTGAAACATCAGGGTAATCCGAGGGTACCTAATAACGAGGCAAAATGTACGTACTATTAAGGGTTTGTTAGTATCGAGGTATACCTGTACTGCTATTTTGTTTATGTTAGCCGTTTTGTTCTTTTAAGGACATTTTTCAGGGACTCAGGAAGATTTTTTGTTGATTGTTCAATACAACAACAAAAAATTTCACTCACTCCAATGTTATAAAAAAAATCATTCATTCCATCCAGAACGTACAGGTTTTAGTCGTCCAGTGTTGTTCTGAAGAACATGTAATTTTCGAGACGTCGCAGTTTCTCGACATCGAAGGATTTCGGAATCACTGATCGTAGTGGGCTGTGCTCGAAGCGAGACGCAAGATGTTTTCTGCTGTCATTTTTGAACCGTTTTATTTTTCATGTGAAATAAAGTTTTAACAAGTGAAAAGTGTATTTGGTTAAACTTAGTTTTATGTTTAGCCGAGCAGATAGCTGAAGGTAATGGGTGCTTCTCGTTGCTATCTGCCTGTTTGGACTTTTTGGATTCTTTACGTTATCAAGATAAATTCAGCTAAGTATCCTTTATACGTTTAAGACCCAATTAGTTTCATCTCCGTATTGTAAAATTTGAAGGTGAAAATACAGAACATTAGCTCTGAGCTGCGGGAGTACGGATGTCATCTCCCACATAGCATGATGTAGAAATCACTGTTCTTGTTTGTTGTAACGCGCCAACTACTGAACGATGTATGTTGTGTGGGGATGAACAGAGGCAATAGGAACGGGGGTAGCAGGAAAGGGGGCAGTATGACAATCCATTTACTATCTTCGTTAAGTTGGGGATTTCAGCTTGTTTAAGCTTGCGTTGGTTTGCAGTTGAACGATGGAAAATTTTACCGCTACGTTGAAATTCATTTTTTACTCTGTATTTATAAGACTTTCCATCACTTCCGAAAGGTGCTTCCATTGAAACCTTGACTATCTGACGATAATTGAGTGCAGAATGTTGACTTACTGATAAATTAAAGTACAACTTATTTTCTTTTTTCGATTAACTCAATAGTTCTAGGCCACGGAAAACAATTAATGTTTTATCATCTGCTTTTAGCACACATTTTTGTTGTTGCCGAACATTATAGAAAACTTCTTAGGTGCGTTCATGGTTCAAGAGGGGACCACCAGCTAAGGGTTGCGTACTTAGCTGGTAATGCAGCCTGGGCAATGTTGTCCTTCTGACTTCAGCTAGATTGAGGAGGTGTGTGCCGAGCTTCTGTCCACCAAGGAGGTGCGGCTCAATTTGCGTCTGTCCTGGCATCCAGCGGCTGAGTGGGAAACGCTATATCTCGTCGGGTATACCTAGGGTGGCAGCCTCACCAACGCGATGTAGTCACGAGGTGTTGTCCTTTATATGGTGTATGGTTTCAGATCAGCCATGGAGTTCCTAAGTGTTGTGTAGTGGTTTTGAATTGTTTTTTTTCTCTCTTGTTACTGTGATAATACAGGTCCATCTGCAATCTTCAACATTCAGACATTGCAGAAGTAATTTTTGTTGTCATTTTGTATTTTAACGTCCCTTCACAGTTTTTTTTAATGCTATTTTCAGCTTTGTATTTGTGCATCGCTGTAAGTTTTAGTTTATCTAACTCACGTTATGTATTTGAGAATATGAGAAGGTTGTTTACGTTTTTTTTTTTTTGGAAAGGATAATATACGACGGATTCTGCAAAAAGGAGTTTTTTTCTTCATCCAGGAAATCCATTCAAAAACTCACATTATTATGGTTCTACATTTTATTTTTCACGGACAGAAAGAGACATTTATGTGCCTAGCGGGAAATAAAAGTTGTCGAAAAATTCAAATTTTCTGTCTTTTTATTAATTTTATTTTTGATTTTTTATTTGTCAGGATTCCGGTTTCTGATGAACAGTGCATTCATATAAAGTTTGTTTCGCTTTGTTGTTTGTTTGGGTTTTCTTTGCTGCTCTGCTAGGCTGCCAGATGATCGACTTTATTTCATTATGTCACGTTTGCACTTTCGCCGTTTCAGAGTTTCAATCGAGCACCGCGGAAAAGGCTAATCGCTGTATTTCGTTATTGTATGTGCATCGTTTGGTATTTCTTTGCAGCATCGTGTTATTTCCATCATATCATGACCTTCACATTTCAGTATATATTCATCGACTAATGGTTGAGCTTTATAGAAGAACACAGCTGCATCTTTTTACTGTTACTGCTGAGTAGCATAGGGTATTTTTCTATTAATCACCTACACTTGTGAGTGGACCGAATAACATCCTCACTGTTAGTTTAAAACGTTCCTCAAAGTCGATGTTTTAATATGCATTTGTATTCTGCTGGAATAACCACTTAGACTTGTGAGTGGCCCCAATAGCGTCCCTACTGTTGGTTTAAATCCCTCAAACTGGAGTATCACGTCAACATGTTTCTACCCATTTCCTACTTGACCTGCATTCGGACGAGGCCAGCTCCAGTACTGCCTTAGTTTGGGATCACCAGTTTTTACATATTATGTATGTATGGTAGTCCCAAGCATCATCTGTTGGTTCTCTGTGTAATAACAGCTGAAGTGACAATAACGGAGTAGCAACATCGGGCGGTCACTCATGCTCATGCTCGAGGGATTTTGGAATCATTTTGCATGGTTTGGAAGATTTTACACGGTTTGGACGATATAAATAAAATGCAAATAATGGTCAATGTAACAAATGAGGTGTTAGCATGTAAACATTGAATTTTGATGAAATTTCCATTATCTCAATTGTTTGGGAGACGATATTGTTTATATAAGACTCGATTGCAAATTCACGACGCTCTTTTAAAGTTGAAATTTTAATGAGCATACATCTAGTTTTATAAAACGATAAAGGAAACATAGTTAAATCTTACTTTCAGAGCATAAATAATAAAAAAAGCTTTTGTACTGACTCAATTCATTCTCCATGTATGACTGAAAACGACGATCAAACTATACTGCAATATTCTACACACTTAGAAATTATGAATTTTACACGAGACCTAATCCATGTTTGTAAATAGTCGGGGAACGTAAAGTCGGGGAACGTAATAGTTGGGGGACGTAAAGAAAGATTTCGTGTCTCACATACGCAATTTGACACGTTGGACGGTTGAATTTATTTTCTCATCTCTTTCAACACATTCTTATGCGCTAAAGGACGCTTGCATGTGTCGGTCTCAGGGACAGAAATTTACAAGAGATTTGGGTAGTGTGTAGTCTTGAACTGAATTAAGCAATGTACAATGTTTTTATCGTGTGCGAGTCATTAAAATTGAAGCAGAAACGTTTCAAAAAGCCTAACATATTATAAGGTCAGTTTATAAATATGTTTAAATACTCAATGAACGCATGTTAAGATTTTTAATAAAACTTAGATCCCTCGCTTTATCACACCCTTCTACATTTTGATTGCCCAAAGTAATGGCAACATTGAGAAGGTTGGTTTTCTACTAAAGAAAATACAATTGCATTCTTTAAGATTCAGTTGCAGCAGGTTCTTGTTCCAACAAGCCCTCGGTATTTTTTTTTATTTTTAAATAAAGGTTTATATTGTCAACGTAGATAAAAGAAATGTAAGTTCCTTAAAACTCAGTCGTTAAAAAATAATTAAATCATAGTAATATAACAGTGGTACTAAATGAGAGCTCTGTAGGGCTCCTGGAGTAACTTGTATAGGGATTGATTCCTTTCCACATACACGATGGAATCCCCTTATGACAGGAGCGATGGCTTCCTCATCCACACATGCACACTTTGGGTTTGCTCAACAAAATATGCCAAATTAATCCACTTACCTGCAGTGAATCATTGCCATACTGCTAATAGGACAGCAGAACACAATATTTAATCAGTTCACATTGTTTATTTCACTGAAAACACTCTGAATTGATCAACTAGTGCTCATTTCCACAGAGGAGGTAATTTTTTGTCGTATTTGTTTACCTTTTTTACAGCCAGAATCTGCCTATTATTTTCTTACCGAAAACAGTATTTCCACTCTCCGTAGCCACCTGAACACTATTTATTTTCACTGAAAGATTAATTATCATCGCGCTCTTGAAAACATTGTACGAACAATCTGTTTAATTAACGAGAATGGTGCAAAAATTCAGCAGCCGGACTCAAAAGCTGTGCGTAGCGTAGCAGAGCGCAGTGTTGTCAGCAACTGTTTGCGCAAGTATGCTGGACTGATAAAAGTTTTGATTAACGAAGTAAAAAATTACTCGTCTTAGTAAAAGAAGAAAAGCGGCTTTTTTGCGGGCTTAAAAAGTGATATAAAGTGCTGTTGATCCCTTATCGTGGACATTCGAAAACCCGGGAATAGTGGTTTTACTTCACCGTCAACTGATGCTGAATTTCATCGAAAAATAAGTTCCGGAGAAGAATGTGTCGGTGAATCTTCCGACTTTACAAATAACGTTCCTATACCTGGCCCAAATGTTACAAGTTTTGAAGATCCCGGTCATACTTCTCAATCCGATGGGGAGTGTGTTTTTGAATTGCTTTGCAATTGCTTGTTGATTTGTTTGTTGTTTAGAAAGAAAAGGTAAACGCCTTCATTCCCTTCCTTTTCCTTGGAAGCACGAGCCAGGGCTAGGGGAGTCTGGGTTGATTTGATCCCCATTTTTCGTAATGGATATATCTCTGCGGAAAAAACGAAACTTGATGAGGTTTTTTCACAGGCCTATAGTTCCATATAAACCCTTTTGTGTTCGACGAAAAAAAAACACCTTTAAGTGTTCGACAGGATACACGGGTACCCAGCAAATTCAAATGATTGTAACTCTGGTAATTATTGACCGATTTCAATTTTTCAAGCACTTTTGGCTGCAGAATCTCATTCGCTTTTTGAAAATTATATGCAATATCCATTTGAGTGCATCTGGTTTAAGGGAATCTGGGTTAGTGGGGCTGTGGTTCTGTAAGGAGACACTATTTGGGAATATCACTTGAATTTCTTGGAATGGATGTCAGAATCTTTCGAATAACGCCATAGAATGGTTTCATATGACTCTAAATATTCACAGTCTTCAGCAGTGAAATTTTTACGAAATTTTGGTCACATGTTTAAAAAGTTATTAGGGATCTTAAGAAAAAAAAAAGTGCCATCTAATCAATTCGATAGTTTATGATTGAAATAAAAACTGAACATTACCGTTTAAAATTCACCAATATTTGTATTCAACTAGATGTATGGCTTAATATTTAGCTTGCTAATTATGCTCCAGACTACCCCAACCTTTAAAAGGGCTTCTTATTTTGAGGCTTTATGCTTTTTTAAAAATGTTAATATTGTAGGGAATAATTAAATGGATGTACTGTAATCCACAAAGAAAAATTGAAATTACTGGCAACCATGAGCGTTTTCTTCATGATGCACCAATACTATCATATGAGATCAAAAAATTAATGCAAATACTTTTTGCATGTTGAATACTAAAGATTCAAGGGAGTTTCATCTTAAATCTCTTTGGCTCTATTTCAATTTTTTGCAATTTTTAAAGAAGCAAGGGCATATCGACAAATTCAAATGTTTTGCTAAAATCTGTGTACAAAGTTTCTTCTTGGTTTCGTTGCCACGATAGTAACGATTTTTCACCAGACATAAAAATAGGCACTAGAAATGAGCTTGTGCATAATTTTGGGAATTCTCCGAATGCCAGTGACATATTAAATAGCCAAAATAATGAAGTAGTTAGCTCAGTGATTTGACTAACGCAAATGTCACTTGGAAATGCTCCGTGATACGCTAGGCAGTCAAAGGAATTTTCCATCAAAAAAGACATTAGACTTTATCGGGAAACAATTCAAATTGGAAAATCGGTGCATTTAGCTATTACGTTTACCAATTATGAGGCCCCAGAAGTGTTTCTGGCGAAGCAAACTAATGATTTGGTTTCTCCTTACCTGATTTTGACGAATGGTCCAAACTTTTGCTTTAAGAGCCGCTCAATAGACGACCAAAAAATAAATTACCCCAAGTCGCATCGCTACAATTGGATCAATATATCTCATCGCCCATTACCGACATACGTTTAAGCCCGGGACTATTTAAATAATGTTTCACACCAGTAGTCAGCTGCCTCCAAAAGCTCCACATCACACCACCGTGCTTTCTCCGATTACATCCCATTTGCCAAAAGACCGCGGCAGGGCTTCCCAAAAACAACGAAAAAATCGTGATAATAAATCACCCTCACCCCGTGCCCACAACAACGACGACGACTTCGACGATGGACGGACATTTGCCACCACAATGCACTGAATTTGATCGTGCACTTTTCATGGTTTCATTCATTAAGAGACTGGCTGCTCTGCTGGGGCCTTTCATTGCAGTCTATTGTAAAAATGGTCCACCTCGTTGGGTCGTCGCCGCCATCACCGGGAGTAATGAAGAAAAGTGAAAACCATTAAAAGACACATCATCATCATATTTTATCGTGCAGACTGCACTACCCCTTTCCCTACCATTCACGGTTCCATTCCATCGCAAAAACCGGCAAACAAACGGTAGTCCTTGATGGGACAAAACAGAGAAAAAAAAACTAGGTTTGCAAAATATTGTTCCACCAAACACAAGCTGAGTTGCTTCTGGGCGTCTTTTCTCGGTTGAAGGTGTTTGTGAACTGGCACTGTAACTCTCACAACTGGCATCGAGCCCATCACGATAGGTGAGTGTTGACTACAGCATCGTGTGCCCTTTCTTCAACTTCCAGTGCCTTGTTAGCAGAAGGGTTTGAATGAGCGTTGAACATTTTACGAAGGACGAACAGGGAAGTGATTGTCGTTTTTTTGCCCCAATTTCAATTTATGAAGGACTATAACTGTTTCGTGGAATGTTGAAAACTAGAAACGCGCCGACAAATGCTGAAGGAATAATTGTTCCTTACAGACGTTTAAATTGTGCGCGTGATTTTGGGATAATGGAGTGCGAATATTTGCTGAGCACAATGAATGGGAACACGTGCTTTGTGGTGTAGTTTTAATTACGAACAAAGAAAAGCAGCCTCTTTGAAAACAATTATTCCGTTGTTGTTCGGTTGCAAGTCAGCCTTGGGGAAAATTGCTTTGTTTTCTTCAGAAATGAAATGTGACCTCTTGTTGAATTACATTACAGCCATCAATGCCATTCGTCCTTGCAAGTGAATGAAATTCTTCTGAAAGCCCAAGCGCTTCATTCAGCCGAGTAACTAAATTCAAACTTTTCCAATAAGCGCTGAGTGACTCTATTAGAAACTTTCCAAACACAACTTCCTACTTCAGCAAAAGTGTTTCCTACTAAAAAGTCCTCACCACCTGAGAACAGGTCCCAATCGGTTTGTGTACAATAAAAGTTAACAACTTCAATCAAAAATCCATTTACCGATCTCTGAGTCCCTCAGCATGTTTCCTCCTTCTATGCAAAAAAAAAAACAGGAATAATAAAACTTCCATCAGTCCTTTCCAGAACCATTAACATCCACCGATAACCCATTCCCCATGTTGCTACTCCCGCACGTGGACCGACCACTCTCCACGTGGGACTTGTTTCAAGTATCGATCGGGCCTCGTTAGGCTGAGCCGGCAAACATCAACAATGACATGCTGAAAAAAAGAGCTGGAAACTATCAAAATCAATACTTTGTTACTACGGACGGTCGTCGCACAACGCAAATGTCACAATCGAAATTCGGCCAAAAATTTTCAAAAATATTGTTTAGCAATGGGAAAATATATATTTCGGTCAACCGAGTTTCAAGCGAAATTGTTGTTGACCGGATTTTTTTCCGATATTGCCATCTATAACCCAAACTCAACATCTATTAGAAGCCATCTTGCAACAACCAACTACAAACCCATGCCTACAACTAGTTTGTTGGTCAGTGATGGCTTTTCCGAGTCCTTTTGAGGGATGCAGTCAACATTACGAAAAAAAAAACTCCATTCAATCTGAAACAAGCAGGGAACAACAAACGCAAGCAGTTTGAAGGCCGGTCCTTGCCGGTTCCATTGTTTATCCTCCACGTTCATGACAGACAGGCAGACGTTGTCTGATGGTCCTATTTTTTTTTCTTTTTTTGTCGATGTGGCTCCATCCCGAGCTCTGTCACATTTTTGTGTGCTCTTGGGATCTGTAAAACATTGCTGCTAACTACACTGAGCGGCCGGCCGACCGACTGACTGACTGACTGACCGACCGCCAACAGTCAAGCCAAAAGCCGAGCGCCATTGGGCTGCGATGCGGAATCGGAGGGATCGCCGTCGGTGAAAAAGTGCTAAACGGTGCATTTTTGTAGTTACAGATTGAATAGTTTTTGTTTTCCTCCTGGGTGATTGCGGAGTCAGTTTGTAAACTGGGCATCAGACCTGTAATGCATTTTATCTGCTCTAGATGGTTGAAACATTTATTTGGAAATGCTGTGCAGTGAACGCTAAATGTGACATTATCGCCAAGACGCGTTCTAATCAAATAACGAAACTCATCTGTCGTTAGCGTTTCAGTCGTTAGATGTCGTTAGAATCATTTTTTAAAAAGAATCAATTCATTGGATATTTCAAACTAATCTGTATTTCTTTCTCTTATTTTCAGGTATGTGTGAATAAGGCAGTTGAATTGACAAGTAATATTTAACTTTGAAAACTCAACCATAAAACATCAACTTTCAAAAGGTTTTGAACAATAGGTTTACAATGTATAAGGTATGTTTATAAGAAAATATTTGATTTTAGACTGTTTTTTGTGTAACTTTGGGTTGGTTTCTCTATCTTGACAAAATCAAAATACCTAATACTATTTAATTTTACGCCACGTTTCGATCCATTTGGAACCTTCTTTTGGGACTCTGAAATCGGTAGCAATACTTTTTCAAAAATTTTTCCCAATTAATGGTGACGCGTGACTGCTACCTAACCCCCTCTAGGTAGATCTAAGTTCAATTCCAGCAAAGTTCAGTGGTATTTTTCTGTGGAAAAGCACTGTTAGGACACGGCTTTCTTTAGAAGAGAAGTAAATCTGCTGGTCCAGGATCTTGTGTTGATGAGTATGATACTACGAGGCTGAAATTGCCCCCTTCCGGTAGTGAACCATCTTAAGACTGCAAACCACTTAAATAAAGAAAAATATGTATGAGAATCAGCAAGTTTTCACTTCTCAATCTGTGGCCTAGTTCTTTTTTGCCCAATCACTTTACATAACATTTCTGCCGGTGTCGGTGGTGCCGTGGTAATCGTGACTGGCTACCCCAGTGCGTCTGAATTTAATCTCAGTCAACGTAGGTGGGATTCTTGTGAGGCGAGAAAATCTCTGGTTAGGTCTTCCTTAAGTCCCAGCTCATGTTTTGATGACATCGATATGTAGCGTCCAGGTTGTGAAGTCGTCTTCCTGGCGGCGATTCCAAACTCTATAAAATCTATAAAATCTACCTACATAAAAATGTATTTCTGTCTGTCTGTTAGTCTGAACTTCAAAGACTCAAAAAACTACTGAACCGATCGGTGTGAAATTCTGCACTGAGGAGTTTTTGGGACCGGAGAAGGTTCTTAAGACCTCTCCCTTCTCTAAAAGAAGGGGCTCCGATACAAATGAAACACAAATTTCTGCATGACTCAAGAGCTAATCAAGCAAAGAATACCAAATTTAGCATGTGAGAGTTTTTGGAAGCTACGCGCAGTGAAACGTTCTTTAATATCAATGATATTCTGTATTAAAAACAACAATAAAAATTATCATTCCCTGGCTTATAATATACCTTTATTATTGAATACAACAATAAATATTTATTGATTGAGCAAAAAATATTGATGTTTTCAAAATATTTCTAAATGCAAAGAAAAATATATTTTGTTGAAACGTTCACATTGACAATGTCATCAAGAAAACTGCCAAGAAGTATAGAAATCTATACCGATTGCTATACTAATCAATAATATCTCCTCTTTTGAACTTTTGCCCTTTTTTTATATTTTATTTTTATACTGAGGCCACGGTGTTTGCTAAATAAAATAATGCGTTTGATTATACGATGTAACAGATTCACTTCCTCGAATTTAATGTTAGACGCCTTGCGAAGCAGAGAATTGTATACTTGACTATGGTGTTCATTTTAAAAGAAGTTAATGGTTTGCTGGAGGAGGGGAAGTAATATTCACATATATAATACTAGAAACACTTTCAGAACTTAAAAGAATATGTATTTCACACGTTAAAACTGTATGCTAAACACTCAGCGACATTTTTTTAGTCATTTATGAAAATTGTAACTGACGATGTTTAACCTGTAGTTAAACAGATTATTTGGGTGGACTATTTCTTGAACGGTAATGTTTTTTTGTTTTAAAAATGAAGAATAAATTTGTCGAACGTCTTTACAAACAGATTACAATGAATTGGCTATTTTCTTTTTTCATACTTTTTTTTTCACTTTTATCAACACGACAAACTATTATGTTCGTCACGGTGATAATGATGTAAATTTGCTTTATGTTGTTGTAGGTATAAACAAAAATTAAAGTAGTCTACACAAGCTTGAGACTCGCGCGCGTTATGCAGGTTTAAAGGACTTCTTTTTGAATTTATAAAAAAATGGCTTTCTATGCTTGAGAAGAAACCATGAAATAGTAGCGGGTTGTTTGGCTGATTGTCGGGGAATTCCTGGTCAATTCAGTCGTGATTGAAAGTAAAAGTTTGATTAGATCCAGTTCAGGATTTTTCGGTTTGGAAATTTTCTCGGTTTCCCTGTTTGGGGATATTCTTGGTCAGCTCAAATCTATGCTGGCGGCTTTATTAGTGCTGGAACTGCATTGGCTCTGTAGCGGGCAGGATCAGATATTGGTTTGTCTTCTGATAATGTCCTAATGTCTGGGATGCTCTGAATTGAATTGTAATAAGATTTCCTGATCGCTGGTAACACTTGCTAACATTTGTGGTTGACATCGCTAGCTTTTTACAATTATATCGCTGTATAGCAAATGAACAGTTTTGAAAGAAGTTTACATCTGTTAATGAAATCAGTTTGTTTTTTTGCATAACTGGATGAATTGCTTTTAAATAAATTATCTAATAGATAAATCGTCTATCTCAAATCTTCGTAAGAGTAAGTGGCGGGACCATCATTATCAACATTATACATTGAGTTTCTTAATGATAGGCATATGTTACTTACGACCTATTGAAAATTTGCTCTGGAAGTGTTTGACACTCTAATCATAGCAATCGAAACAAAACTGGTTCAAATTGCTAACCAAAGCAAAGCAAGCTTTTGCTGTAAATATCATGCATGAAGTATTACTATTGTGATTTGTTCTCAGCAAAACACGAAATGAGTGGGACTCGGTCGTGTGTGTCCTTATGAGGCCAACAGGGACATTTTTTCTCACTGAACTAAAATGTATCCTCCTACTGTGGAAACATTCGACCGATTTTGAATCTTTTAGCAGCTTTGGATTCAGGAACTCAATCTTAATTCAAAGTTAATCTGGATGTTAACTATATTTTTTTATTTTTAAATACAGAACCTACAGAACGAAACAAAAACAGTTGCTGCCAACAATTTCCGCTCCTTGAATCTAAATATAAAAAAAAAGTTGCGGCTATAATTGATATTTTATACATAAAGGAATTTTTTTTTATTAAATTTTTTTTTTTTCAATTCAACCAGATTATTTTTATTATGAAATAATTTCAGGGATTTTGATTTGATTTAATTTTCATTCAATAAAAAAAAAATGAAATAGATCTTCATTCAGGTGTTTTTGACTAACATTAGCCTTAGATTGTAGTTTGTTCAACCTGTATGTTAAATTTAAGTTTTTTTTATCTGTGTTTGTGTGTTTTTTTTCTTTCTCTGAAATGTTCTCGTCAATAGAAGCCAAAAGTTATATAGTTTTTAGTTTTTTGACACTTAAGAATTAAAAAAAAAATGTTTTATGTAAA
This sequence comes from Aedes japonicus, assembly GCA_034211315.2. Taxonomy (NCBI): domain Eukaryota; kingdom Metazoa; phylum Arthropoda; class Insecta; order Diptera; family Culicidae; genus Aedes; species Aedes japonicus. Next base: position 50,862 of record JASCZW010006484.1, read on the forward strand.
CCACACTTCAAATTCCAGCCCACCTTCCCATCCTTTCAGTTGTTATTCCTATTAACCACGGCCACGAGTATTCAGTTCTATCCCTTTAACGTTAGTTTTAAGATAATTGAGGTATATAAATATGAAAACTTGGCTCTGTAAAGTTAATTCGATTGAGCCTGTACAAATAAATCATCTTAAAAAAATAATGAAATTACAAACAGTCCAGCTGCAGGTAAGCTCTGAGCTTGTCCAATGATTGACGATAGTGATGGAAATCCCTTTAATTTTGAATGAAAAAGCTCTAATTGAAAAAAACATAGATTTTTCTGGATTCAACCAGTGGTTCTCCACAAGAATTTATTCCGTACATGCATTTCTATTTTGTTCCGTTCGATAACCTACAATACCTCTGTGAATAAGGAGAGTATAATATAAGCTATCCACATACATTTGCGTTGTACGCATGTATTTGTGATGGTTTTTTATGCTCTGAACACTGCATGCTGTGCGTTTGACTGTCAGCTTTCTTTTGTTTTCTTGTTGGTGTGATTCAAATTCTGCGTTTTCAAAATGTCGCGTATTGAAAAGGAAGTGAAAATTAAGGTTCTGGACACATGGCTAAGCGAGAAGGGTATTACTATGCGAAAATTGGCGAAGCGGTTAGGAATTCATCATGCGAGTGTTAGAAACATCATTAATAAGTTTGGGAAACACTAGTCTTTGGATGAGCTACCAGGAAGAGGCAGAAAACCCGGTTCTTCCAACCCGAAACTGGAGCAGAAAGTGGTATCTCTAATCATGAAGAACAAATCAATGTCAATACGTGATTTGGCCAAACAAGCAGGAACGAGTGTCGGAATGATCCAGCGTATCAAGAGGCGAAACCACCTGAAGACCAACAAGAAGCAGAAAATCTCGAAAAAAAAGTGCAGAACAAAAGAAGCGAGCAGCAACAAGGGCCCGGAAATTGTATTCGCGTCTTTTGCAGCGTCCGGATGCATGCGTTTTGATGGACGATGAGACCTATGTAAAGGAGGACTCAAAAACCCTTCCAGGTCCACAATACTTTACTGCCGTCGTTGGGGAGGATGTGAGCGAAGCGGACAGGTCGATTCAAGTGGAGAAATTCGGTCGAAAGGTACTGATATGGCAAGCAATATGTTCTGTTGTTTTAAGTCAACCATTTTTTACACTACCGGAACTATAAATGCGGAAATCTATCGATCTGAGTATCTCCAGAAGATATTGTTGCCTTTATATAAGAAGCATAGTACACCTCCTTTGTTTTGGCCGGATTTAGCGTCGGCTCACTATGCCAAAACCACTCTCAATTGGCTTGAGGAAAAGGGTATAGATTTCGTTGAGAAAAATATCAATCCTCCAAATAGCCCTCAGCTTCGACCCATCGAACGTTACTGGGCAATCGTGAAGAGGGTCTTCAAGAAGACTGGTAAGGCAGCTGGGAACATGCAGGAGTTCAAAAAAATTTGGGCTCAAGCGTCCAAAAACTGCGATGCAACACTTGTCCGGAACTTGATGAAGAGCATTCGATCCAAAGTTCGAAAATTCGTGAAGGAATAACTTAAATTTTATCCGGTCTTCATTATGTTCAAGTTTAACCTCGTACAATAAAGGATCAATTTTTTGTATGAATAAAATATCGGTTTTCAACAAAATTTGAAAGAAAATTTGTGGATAGATTATTTTTGATACACTCCTTATAAAAATGCAATTAAAATAGGCATTTCATTAAAAATGTTCAATATCTTACCAATAAAGCAATTCACACTTTCTTGACGTCTACACTTTGCTTTTTGAATAAAGCGTAGAAATTTAGGCTTCAAAACTGGCGCATGCAGAAAAATTTATATACTCATAAACTGACAACCGTAAGACAATAATTATTACGGAGTTGTTGGTTTTTGAATCTACAAACTACCATTTTTCATGTTTAGCATTTGGTTTTGGAAACAACAACCAAAATTGTTGAAACAACGAATAAAAAGTACTGAATTCAAAAATAAAAATATTTGAAGTGTCAAAACATTACAATATTTTTTTTTTATTGAAAGAGGTCCATTTGCTCTGCGTGTAGAAATGCTTCTTTGGTTGTTTGAGACCCCTCGCCTCTCTGAAAAGGGAGGCTTTCATACAAATGAAATAGAAGTTTTTGCATAACTCGAGAACAAATAAAGCAAATGGAACCAAACTTGTCATGTGGAGTTTTTTGAAGGCAAAACATATTTCGACGGTGATTTGAGACTCCTCCTTTTTCTGCCTTTTCCCCCCTTTTCATCAAAATGAAACACAAATTTCTACATAACTCGAGATTTAATAAAGCATATGAAACCAAATTTGGCATGTTTTTAGAAGAGAAAAATGTTTCTATGTTAGTTTGAGACTCTTGCGCTCTCTGGAAGGAGGGACCCCCATACAAATGAAACACATTTTTTTGGTAACTCGAGCAGTAATCAAATAAATTAAAACACATTTAGCATACAATTGAAACAGAAATTTCTGCATAACTCAAGAACTAATCAAGCACTTCGAACCAAATGTGGCTGGTGAGGGTTTTCAAAGAAGAGAAATATATCTATGGTTGTTCGAGACTCCTCCATTCTTTTGAAGGGGAGAGCGGGGCTCTCATATAAATGAAATTGACATTTTTGCATAACTTGAGAACTAATAAAGCAAATGGAACCAAACTTGGCATGCGGGGTTTTTAGGTAAGACATATTTCTACGGTAATTTGAGGTCCCTCTTCTCTGTGGTATGGGAAGGGGGGGGAGGGGGCGGGGGAAGAAAGATATACAAATGAAACACAAATTTTAACCAAACATGAGAATTATAACAGTAGGAATTGTTAGAAAAATTTGTATGGAGGGATTTTTGGGACCTAAAAGATTCTTATGAAGGTTCGAGACTTCTTTGCTGTCTGAAAAAGTACGGGAGGAGGGGTCTCTCATTGACATAAAACATAAATTTTTGCATAACTCGGGAACTAATCAAACAAATGGAATCAAATTTGGCATGTGGGGGTTTTTGAAGGTAAGATTTTATTCCTTGGTAATTTGATTCCATTCCCTTATCGGAAAGGGGTAGGCTCTGATACAAATGAAATTGAAATTTCTGCATAACTCAAGAACTAATCAAGCAAATGAAATCAAATTTGGCATGTCTAGGTTTGAAAAAGCAAAATATGTTCCTACAGTGGTCCAGGGGTTCCCTTCTTCTGATGGAAGGGCTCTCATACGAATAAAACACAAATTTAAAGCAAATACAAAAATTATCTCTACTGTTATGAACATTTCTGTGAAGGTGTTTTTGGGACCGGAGAAGGCTCTTAAGATGGTCGAGTCTCTTTCCCAGTCTGGGAAGAGGTCTCCCATACAAATGAATAACAGCATAACTATAGAACAAACCGGCGTCGGTGGTGTAGAGGTAAGCGTGACTGCTACTTGGCACCGCAATGGGTCTGGGTTCGACGTCGGTTGTTTTCTGAGACGAAAAAATCTAGTCACGTCTTCCTTCAGAAGGGAAGTAAAGCCGTTGGTCCTGGTTCATAGTCATGAGTCGTTAGGTAGGGTCCAGGTGGTGGAATCGTCTCCCTGGCGTCGGTAATTTTCACCATGTGAGTAAATAAGCCAACGGAAAATAAATAAATAAAAAAATAACTTTAGTCAAGCAAATAGAACCAAATTTGGCATGTGGGGATTTTTGAAGCCAAGATTTTTTCTATGTAGGTTCGCAACTCTTCACCTCTCTTGAGGGGAAGTGAGTCTTTCATACAAATGAAACAGTATTTCAAACATGACGATTGTTCTGCCAACTTTAACGCAAAATGTGTACATCTCAGGTAAGCAGCTTGTTCTGAAAGAAGTTTGAACCCATTGTTAGTACAGAAAGGGGGACGCTCTCAGTGCTACATTATACACAAGAAGTTGTTCTCAGGTTACGCAAGAGAAAATTGCGTTCAAACTGTCTGGATACGGCATTGTTTGATGATTAATGTTTTGTCTATTCAATGCTTCTACATAGAAAGGAAAACCATGGTAGAAACTTTCCGAGGGTTAAATTAAAAACACACTGCTTTGTTTTATTTTGCGGAATTTACGCACATACGCAAACGAAAAAATTTAACAAAACTTATTCTTTAAATTAAACCATAAAAGCCCACTTCTAATAAACTTTCATTCATTTAGTTGCAAGCGTAGCAAGGCTCGCACCGGGTTGAGCTAGTAATCGAATAAAAAAAACATCGCATATTTATCTACGGAGACTGATATTTCTCTGTTATTTCTCATTTATTTTAAGTCAGAAAACTTCAATAATATTTCTATCTTCAACATACCTCCATGCATTTTCTATATTGAGCAGTATGCACGGACACAAATTCGTGCTAAACTCTATGGATGGCAGTTTGAAATTTGAGAACAAGTAAAAAAAAACACTGTTTGTTGAATCAATTTATCGGCAACAAGTCAAGATTCTAGGATAAATACGTGAACAAGTTCACGGTTCGTTTTTTTTAAGAGAACGTTTTTGTTCCATGTTGTCATAACTTCACTTGAAAACACCATTTCGTAATATTGTTTTCTTTTTTAATTTTGTCTATGGTGTTTGCACGGATTCTGTATAGTTCTCCAGAAGATATTTTAATAATATCTTCAAGTACTCCGCTGGAAAATTGTTTGTTTCAAAGTTCCTCAAGAAATTGCTCCACAAAGTTCGGCAGAATTTCCTGCAGTGGTTTCTACAAAAATACTGTTCTTCAAATTTAGAAGTGTATTCATGCATTCATGCATAGGAATTTAGTGAAGTAAGAATACTGTTCTCTATAGTTCTTTTAGCTATTCGAAGTATAGTTTTTTCGAACATAAATTTTTGTCATCTTGATTTTGCAGTGCGATAATCATTGTATATAAGTCGCAATTGTTAAACAGTATTGATGAGTATATATCAGTTTTATTTTGCATTCAATTAAATAGCAATTATTAATGAATGTCTAAGCGTCCAGGCACCTGAAGAAAGTATCCTTTCTACTCTTGCAACACAACGTTTGAAGCAAAGATTTTTGCCAAGATTTTCTGTATTTAAACACAGATAAAACAGATTTTTTTGGTGAAAATTAGAGATGAGAACAGAAAATAATGAGGCAATCCTGCTTCAAGCATCCCAAGCTGTTCCGTTGCTCCACAAACTGCTGCAGGGTCAAATACACTGAATCGTTGAACTGAGAGCCTCTCAACAGAGTAATTTTGTAGGATGCCTCATGTTGCGAATTCGATTACCTTCCAGAGCTCTTTGTAGTAAATCCACCAATGTTCCCGGTGCAATCAACTCAAAGCTGTAAATTTATTTGCTCATTAACCTGCATAGTTTATAATAGAATTTTACTTACATTTGGTCTCGTACTTAATAATTTTAGGGTAATATAAAAATTCACAAAATGATAAACTAGCTTTAAGTCTGTAATAGGTTAATTAATTAGCATAATTAGTGATAATATAGAAATTTAATTTTACTTTAATCGTCTGGATTCACGCTGATGTAAACAATAGAAAGTGCCTATCATTCTTCTCCTTATCGTTGACATTTCATGTTCGGCCGTCACGTTGCTCGCACACATTCGCACCCAAACGTCTGAGGTTTCGGGGGGTGCGTCGATGGACACGTTCATTGTAACACCTCATTAATAGCGTAGTAGGCAAGATTGTTGTCTTGACAATACACGCAAAGCGTAGAAGACAAGATTTCGAGGGTAAAATTAAGCGCAAACACCAACAATTGCGGTTGATATCAATATGAGGTCTGTCAAATATACCACAAACGTTGAAGGTTTTACCACAGAGAACAGACGTTCATCTTCGGTCAACTACTTGTGTAAAACTTTAAACCGACATTTCAAATGTATGTCGTTATGCTCCTGGTAGACGGGGCTGCAGTTGAGCGATAACTGTCATATCAATGTTTATCAATAAAAAGCCTAGCACATAACCTCGAAAGTTTTGTTTGTTTTTCACTGCGCTTGCTTTTTATACCGGCTGTCCATATTTACTTTTACACACGTTTTTCAGGAAAAGGTATATGGACATCAATGTCTGTTCTCTGTGGTTTTACGATAAACGTAGTAAATTTGATTGAAATTTCATGGTAGTTTGAAAAATAATCGTAGTCGGGTAAAATGGTAGTTTTTACTACAAGATTTTTTTCTGTGTAGGAATGACTTGGCCAAATCATTCAAGTTACTATTTTATATTGCCAGCAAGCAGTAAATCTCTGATAGCAGAAAATTCAAGCTGAACAATGCTTTAGGTCCTATGTTATATTGGAAGAATCTCTTCGTTGCATTTCTACGACGATGCCTTTTCAATACACAGGACGGTATTATAAACCTTAATTAAGGATCCAATACGTCAAAAACATCAGCAAAACCTTTAAACAGACAAATTATTGACGAAAGAGAAAGTCGACGAAGAGAATCTCTCACTGTTACTTAGCTAATGCATTGTTCAGTTTGAATTATTGTTCAATTTTTAAATCGTTTTCAGTAATGTCGAAAGGAAACATTTCCTTACGTCATTGTGTTGAACAATAATGGAGTACAGCCACTGTTCCTTTTTTTGCCTTACATGTAAGCTTGAATAATTTGCTAACAACACCATAGGGTCAGATTACCCCAGCAGTGAACGAAGAAATATTCGAAGTTTTCGCTCTTACTGGGCTGGTTTCCCGATGGAAAGTCGAGTGTCAGGGAGAACAAACGCATTCGAATGCAAATTGCTCGCCCCCTCGCCATGTCAACTCTAATCCCCACCAATTGCAGCAAAGAACAAAAACTGCACTAAAATTTAACAACTCTGAATGCATCCTTCCGATTTCAATTTCAATAACCAACAAAACATGCATCTTTCTCCCCAGGCGATCGCCACTCATCTGTCCTTGTTCGATTATCTCATCGACTGATGGCAGGAAATTCTAAACTTCACCATTCAACTTTTGCCACAGCAGTGCTCGACCGCCAGGCTTGTCTTTGTGCGGTCGGATTTTATTTGAGCTAGCCTCAATTTTTCTCTCACTCCCAGCTTCCATTCAAGAATCACAATCGGAGGAAACTTTCTTCCCGGGCACTTGTCGATCGAGTGGTCTATAAAGTTTAAATTATACTTTATTATCCTCAATAACAAGCACCACATTGGTGCGGGGAGTCGCCCACCCACCACTCGCCGATGATGATGGCCACTGGGAACGACATTCGAATCCTTTTCTTTCTTTTGCAACAATCCCCGATGGCACATCGCAGATATCCGACTATGGGACACACAGCGAATGCAGCAGCGCTGGCTTCCGTTTGTAGTTTTCTCCAAGTTTTTGGCTAAATAGATTTTCTCGTCTGCCAATCGAAACGAAAGTGGGAGGAAGCTTGGTATTAGATGATTCAAGCTTTGTGTGCAGCAACAATCTTCCAGCTTCACCGCCACAGAGAAAAAAGCATACATAGGTCTGAGAAAGCAATCCTTGAAGCGTAAGGCAAAACGGACGAAATTTTTGCGCTCACCCCCATCGCCCGGTTCAAAGGGTGTGGTTTACCCGTGTGTATTGGGAATATATTTGTGGAAAAGATATTGATTTTTTATTCATTCATTCATTCTGCAGCTCTCCGGGGAAGGATCCACATTTCTTTGTCGTCGTCGTCGTCGTCTTTGTGAAAAAAGGAGCTTTTCTTCCGAAAACAGTCGAGAAACATCTGCTCCATTTCCACCGTGTTGTCTGCGCTTATGCTGCTTGGGAAATGAAAAATGTAAGACTTTGTAGTTCGCAAAAGTACCCAATGACAGTGAAGAAAGAATCCTCGGTGCCTTTTTTCTTTCTTTTTTTTTCTTATGCCAACTAACGTTCCGCTTACCGATTGCACTCCACCCACCCGTCCCGCAGGCGCGAGACTTTTCTCTGCTACAGAATATCCCCATTTGGGGTCTGGGCGCAGGTTTTTCTGATGTCCACCTTTCCAGCACAATTATTCGGTGATTAAAACCATCTCGTTCCCCTTTGTTTTTTCCTATTCTTTTCGAGAATAATCAGACATTGCTGACACAGGAATTCAGCGATTTCTCCTCATCACTTTCAACCAGCAACTACCGGAGCGCAGATGCATTCTCTGCATGATGTAATAAATTTCACTCTTCACTCGGTTCCATTCTGCCTGCATTTCCAGTCAGACGGCGGAAAGAATGCTTTGTAACGAGAAAAAGCCAACCCACTCACGTTCCGATTGCTCTGCTTCCACTCCTGACGAACACAGCTTCAGACAATTCAGACAGAGCCTGGATCTCGGTGATATGCAGCGTGGAAAATCCTTTGACAAATGAAATGCACAATTGAGTTCGACGAAAAGTATGGAAATTATGTCGCAGATGCGGTTTTTTGTGGGTGGTTCTTTACCTTTCAATCTTAGAAAAATTCTATGAACGTATCGGTAGGGTTTGGAGATTTTTATTGGTTGACTCGATGCTCGGTCAGATCAGTTTGTTTGTCTTAAGTTATGTTGGACCATTTGACAGTAAGAGTTTGTATTCTAAAGCATGGCCCACTTAGTAATGGAAAAACATGATTTGGGTCTATTTCGAATTTAAAGTAAAGGGTGATACGGTCAAAATTAGGTCAAGGGAAAACGCGTGTAAATCGGTGAAATCGTTTATTTAAAAAATCAAATTAAATTTCTTTTTCAAGTTCAATTAGTATAAAATTCAGGAAAAATATTCAGTTAGGCTTCCGCTTTTCCAAATCCGAATTGCCGGGCCTTACGCTTGACCCCTGCCATCAGATTTTGTACAGCCACCTTATCCACCTTCTTCGCCGCAGAAAGCCAGTTTGCCTTGAACTGCTGCTCGTCCTTAGCAGTTTTTTTGGTCTTCTTTAGGTTCCGCTTGACAATAGCCCAGTATTTCTCAATTGGGCGGAGCTCTGGCGTGTTGGGAGGGTTCTTGTCCTTGGGAACCACCTGCACGTTGTTGGCGGCGTACCACTCCATGGCCTTTTTACCGTAATGGCAAGATGCCAAATCCGGCCAAAACAGTACGGAACAACCGTGTTTCTTCAGGAAAGGCAGTAGACGTTTATTCAAACACTCTTTCACGTAAATTTCTTGGTTGACAGTCCCGGAAGCTATGAAAATGCTGCTTTTCAAGCCACAGGTACAAATGGCTTGCCAAACCAGATATTTCTTTGCGAACTTTGACAGTTTCGTGTGCTTGAAAATATCTGCTACCTTTCCCCTTCCTTTTGCCGTATAAAACTCCTGTCCCGGAAGCTGCTTGTAGTCGGCTTTGACGTAGGTTTCGTCGTCCATTACCACGCAGTCAAACTTCGTCAGCATCGTCATGTACAGCCTCCGGGATCGCGCTTTGGCCGTCGTATTTTGTTTATCATCGCGATTTGGAGTCACTACCTTCTTGTAAGTCGATAGTCCGGCTCGTTTTTTGGCTCGATGCACGGTTGTAGACGATACACCCAGCTTATTTGCGGCATCTCGGAGAGATAGGTTAGAGTTTCGCTTGAAACTACCGGCAACTCTCTTTGTCGTCTCAGCGGCTTCCGGTTTTCGATTTCCCCCCGATCCAGACTTCCTGGCTGTCGACAAACGTTCCCCAAACACTTTAATTACATTTGTAACGGTTGATTTGGCAACTTTTAGCGATTTTGCCAACTTTGCGTGCGAGTAGCTCGGATTTTCGCGATGCGCGAGCAAAATTTTAATACGCTGCTCTTCTTGCTTGGACGGCATTTTGACAACTGAAGAGTGAATTCCAAAATCAAAATAGGAGCAACATTCTACACACACACACCTTCAAAATGAGGGGTGTTCAGGTTTTTTAAATGCAAAATTGAAAGAAATACGTCAAGTTGATATTGACCAAATTTTCACCGTATCGCCCTTTAATGGATTTGAAAACAGTTTTCACTGAAATATACAAGGGACAAGACAGTTCTTCATCGCGAGTTATATCAGAGTTGCTTTTGAGGTACCTCAGCAAGCGAGCAATGTGATTGTTGTTGCTCTCTGTTTTTGCATAGCAGCTGTCAAACAAACCGACGCTAGTTCATTAGCTCTCGAGTGTGCACAATCGGAAACTATCAATTTTCAATGTTTTAGGAAAACAAGCTACATTCACTGAAACCTAGACTCAAACTACATATCTGAAATGCTCGTACAATTTTATATCGTATTTACCACCATTCATGTAAGGCTTTGCCTTTTTCGATACAAAGTTATTTTTGCGTCTCCAAATTAAGTCAAACTTTGTCTAAACCCATCAGTTTTGGCTTGATCTACATTTTGTTATAAAGCATCATTCCACCAGACGGTCAGGCTAAGAACTGGTGCTTTAGAGTTATTCGCGAGTTACTCCGTGCATCAAAGCAACTCAGAGCAGAGCTGTCTCACCCTTAGGAAATGCATGAGGAATGAATCGAAAATAAGCTATCCACATTCATTTGCGTTTTACACGTGCATTTGTGAAGGTTTGAATGTGTTCATCAAAGCATGCTGTGCGATTGACTGTCATCTTTCGTTTATTAACTTGTTTACACGATTTCAATTCTTCGTTTTCAAAATGTCGCGTATTGAAAAGGACACAGCAAAAAAAGGAATTTTAGCAGACGCGTAAAATTTTCCCTTATTTATTTCCAAGCCGAAGGAGGCGCAAACTACAAAATTGTTTGCAATATTTCATGCAGCATACATCAATGTTTGCAATCTTTCATACAACAGGCAAGATTCTGGCGTTATTTAGCTTAACTTTACATGAAATATTCCATTAGTTTCTGCGAAATCTGTCAGTCCCTTTATGTGCATTGGATAACGCGCCAAATTAAATGTTTCTTTTTATTTGTGGACGTGGAAATTAAGGTCCTAGACCCATGGCTAGGAGAAAAGGATGTAATCAGCAACAATTAGCGAAGCGCTTTGGAATTAATCAGGCGAGTGTAAAATCCATCATAATCAAGTTTTGGGAACACTGTTTTTGATGGAACATTGTTTTTGGATGCCAGGAAGAGGAAGAAAACCCGAATCTCCCAAATCTTAACTGGATCAGAAAGTGCTAGCTCTGCTTTTTTTTTACTTATTTATTTTCCGTCGGCCTATTTCCTCACATGGTGACAATCACCGACGCCAGTGAGACGACTCCACCACCTGGACCCTACCTAACGACTCATGACTATGAACCGGGACCAACGGCTTTACTTCCTTTCCGAAGAAAGACAGCTAGTTCTGCTTTGGAAGAATAAATTAATGTTGATAAGTGATTTGACCAATGAAGCGAGAACCAGTGTTGGAATGATTCAACGCATCATGAAACGGAACAACCTGAAGACCTTTGAGAAGCAGAAAATCGCATAACAAAGTTCAGAACAGAAGCAACTCGCAGCAACAAGGGCCCGAAAGTTGTATTCGTGAGTTTTGCATCGACTGGATGCATGTATTTTGATGGACGATGAGACCTATATATGTCAATGAGGACTCACACCAAGGGGTGAGTAGCTTAGAACAGTGTTCCAGGCACGCCCTAGTAGAAAATCTTACACCAGAAAAGAACATGTGTGGCACTCTGTGGCACACTTTTGACATTTGTAATCTTCGAAGATATATCTTAGCAGCCCTGGAAAACTACGTTGTAAGTTTTTGTTGTGGTGTTTTGATTTGATTGATTCGTCACAAAATAGACAAAATTGTTCGTAATAAATTGATTAAACATGATTAAGCTAACTTGTTTGTTGAGCCGAGATATTGAGTGGAAGAATTGTATGAGGTAAGAGATTTAATTAATATGCTGTGACACAATATCACTTAGAAACCTTAATTAAAGGAACATTTTTGGAACAAATTAGAAGCGGAATACAGAACTATCATCTTCCACATCCAAAATATTTTGGGATAGCAAGGCCTCTGCAGCCAGTTGCTGGCTCACCTATCCATAGAAGGGATCCAAGAGATTGAAGCGAACATGCGGATCATGGCTGAGAGCCTTTGTGAAGAAGTTGACAACCTCTTTCAAGCTTTTGTCGATTGTTAACTGTTGACCTAAATGAAAAAAAGGAATTAGTGTGCAATTGATTTCATTTGTTTTATTTATTTCTTAACGAAGGTTCCTATTCAATTATGTAGCTTTAATAGAAATATTCCAGTGATCAATCTATACTTCTTGTTGATTATTTTACTAATTTCAAAACTTATAGAATTTTTGCAAAACAATGCAAATCAAAACAAACAGTCACTTGGTTGCCAAGCGTTGCCAAAACATAATGATTGAACTGTCAAATCACTGTGGCACACTAAGGCACCAATTGGCACCATGATCGGAACATCAGTTCTAATTGTAACGTTTAGAGGCACACTAGAAAAAATGGGCACAAAAGATATTGTGCTGAGCAACTCACCCCTTGACTCACACATTCTTTTCGGTCCACAAGATTACACTGCCGTCATATGGGAAAATGATAGCGATGCAGATAGGTGGATTCAAGTGGAGAAGTTTGGTCGAAAAATGCTGGTATGGCAAGCATTATGTTTCTGCGGTATGAAGTCTAGCATTTATTACACTACCAGAACCATCAATGCGGTTGAATTTACTTGAATTGGGTCCCTCGTACGTTAAGTTAAATAAGTTTCACACATTCACACTCGAATTATCCAGTCACACTATCTATCTTTTTCACTCACTCTTATAACCAATTGTACTTCATCCACCCAACGTCGCAATAGGCACCCAATCATTTATTAACGTAGGACTACGTTTCTCTTTTCTATGCCGGTTGTCATTTCAAATGAGAGCGTTACGCAAAAATGTAAGGTTTTGAATGCATATTACTTTCTTCGACTGAACAGAATGACTTGATTTATACACCATACACCAAAAAAACTCACAAATTTTCTGAATTTTAAAAATTTTGTGAGTAGTAAAATTGTTGTAATTAAAAATGACCCACTTTTGCTCCATACAAATTTACATATGGGCAGATTGAAAATATGTTATTCCCTCTCCGGGTCCTCAAAAACAGGCAACTCGACTGCAAAATTATTTTGCTCTGTTGCCGGTGTCTGCTTTCATAACTTAAGCCCATTCCATCTTATAAAATTTGCTTCGTACTGCATGTTAGTGTTTCTATTCTTCCGAGACCATGCTATCATCGCCAGTATAAAACACACGAGACGAACCAAATTGATTTCAGTGTTCGACACGAGCTCTCAGTTGGTCATCCGCTACAGTCCGTGCTGTTGTTGCATGGTAGCCAAGCAGATGTGGTCAATATAAATTTTTGTTCTTGCAAACCAGTCACCTGATACGAATAGTTCATGTATACAGATGTAGCAAACACATACACTTATTTGGTAATTTTTGGTTGTGGGTAGTATGTTTCCATTCTTATTATTTGATTTCATTTATTAAATATCCTAAATGTATGTGACAACTTTTTTCAAACCATCGCACCGTGGGCAAGAACTGATGAAAACTGAGGAAAAAATCTGTAACTTTTGTCGCTTTTAAGCGCGGCTTGTAAACAAGGTCATTTTCACGTGGAAATTGTCTGGGGAATCGAGTGAAACTTGGTTCAAACACCGCACGGATATGGTTGTGGAGTTATAGAGCTTGTTTCACCCCACTTCCCTTTATGTTCTTGAATAATTTATAGACATCTTTGCACGGAGAGGCTCAAGATCCACACAATAAGGCTTATCCTAAGATATGGCTGATTTTACCCCACTTTCCCTATTCCCTTTGATGCATTGGATGGTGGTGGTAGAAGTCAGACAGGCGATGGATCTCAAAATTCCTAGTTCTTGAAAGACAGTTCAAAATCCCAGTTCAAATCCGAAAGAACTACCTGGAGTTTTCAATGTTGGCAATTGGCGCAACTCTTCCAGAATGGTAAACCATTCTCAAAAATAAGAATAATTTTATTGTTAACTGCAAACTTGTTCTTGGACGATAACGTGAACTTTCTGCTGCTCAGTGGATATAGAGATTCTAACAGAATACTACATTTAGTTGAGGTTTTGAGAGCATGCGATCGGAACAACAACTTTCCCTCTAAAGTAAGTCCAAGGTATAGACTACTTCCCCAGAACAATTGATCTGTATTTCAACTGCATTTATACAGATCCTATAGTTATTGAAATATTCGGACAGAACATTGAAACCGTCCTGAAGTTTTCCAGTCAGAGCACGAATCTTTCGACCCTTGTAGATGATGGAAGTGTCGTCCGCAAACATCGACAAATACCATCACCTGGCAGAGGAGAAACATTTTACGTGAAAATGTAGTATTGGATAGAGCCTAAGAGGCTTCCCTGGAGCACACCAGCATCAACGTAAGAAGAATCAGCATGGGAAGTCTTCTGGAAGACCTGGAATGATCTGTCCAACAGATCGTTTATATTGATCTTAACCAGATATGAAATTATATCAGTTCAGCGAGCATGGTATTTACTAGTGTTGAGAGCCCAGAAAGAAGAGCATTACGAAAGTGCAGTATGAAGCAAAAGTGGCATACTGACCAGTGACCTATGGATAGTGAACACTTGATTCTAAGAACTGATTGTCCTCAGCACATAGCGATTGTTCCTGATTTGCTGAAATAGAGTATGCATTATTCCGGTTGCGGCACGTTGGCGACAAGATACTACAAGTGAGGCAATAGAAGACTGCAAGATATCGAGACTGTTATTCCCGCGAGAAGTAGAGTTTGCATGATCCGTCTTCTCTGTGGTGGTATGCACGATACGCTGCCGAGAAATTGCATGTGATTGATTACGTGGTACTTACTTCAGCGGTGCGGTGATAGTTTCCATAATAACTCCAAAATCCAAGGAACCACCGCTGAAAATCTCAACGGAAAAAAAAGACAAAGCATACCCAGACTGGAACTTTCTGGTGCGCTATTGCTAAGAGATCTTTACGAGAAGTATGTTGCCTGAACTAAAATTCAGCACACCGCTCTTGTCTGGTTTTGTTTGTCGTCACTTCAGTCGTGATTGCATATGTTCGATGCGTATCGTGTTTCGGAAATCCAACACGACGCCAGAGGAATTCGCTGGAGCCATGTAACAAGTGAACAAACTCGTGTTGAAACCATGTCCTGGGTCATGACTCTGTCGGAGTTGCAATGTTGGGGTTTGAGGGTCCACTGTGGCTGCATCAAGATCCAAGTACGTGGCCATAAAATGTTCCAGAGAAGAAGATAGATGATTGACGCCTTGAAGGTCGTTGCACTGCCAGCAAGAGCAGAGTGAAATTGTCCGTTCATTATTGTTCAACCATCTCAGGTTGTAGTGCTAGTATTTGCCGTTTTGAGCACAGCAAACTGCACAGCAATAACTGACGGACAGGGTTCCTTTCGCATCTTGAACACAACCAAGCGCATTTATTCCGTGTGCAACTGGCGCATCGAGTCAATACGTTAGTTTAAGAGAGTCGAAAGCATACGATGATTTTAAATCACCGTCATCCGTCTACAAGCTACTCTACTATAGACTGTTCCGAAAAATTTGAAAACACTTTCTTTCTCAAATAAAAAAGACCATACTGTAATTTTTAAGTATTTTAATCCCAAACATTGGAAAAAACATGCTTTCGTACCATCTTCATTTCAATTTGATTTATTTTTCGTAGGGTAGATGAGTTCTCTATATTTTCCGTTAGCACTACTCATAAGCTTCTGGAGAGTACTTTTTCCTACCATTTTCACCACTGTTGGTCAATCTTTTTTAAATTTTTTAACACTATCCGCTGGTTTCATGAGATTTCTCAGCTTTGCCTTCATCAAAGCCTAGAAAGTTTCGATAGGGCGAATCTCTGGGCAGTTTTATGGATTCATCTCCTTTGGTACAAATACGACATCCTTTTGTACCACTCTAGTGCATATTTAGATAATTGACAAGAAGCTAGATCAGGCCAAAAGGATGAAGGCTTGTTATGATGTTTGATCAAGGGTAGCAGCTTTTGTTCGCAGACACTCCTTCACGTAGATTTGGCCATTTATTTTGTTCATTTTGAGTCCACATCCGCATATTGCCAACCACACCATTACCTACTTGCCGAATTTTTCGGTGTTAATGGCTTTCGCTGATCCAGGACCATTCTTTCGCTTTAGGTACAAAACGGTGGTCCCGGTAGAGTTTTATAAACGAGTTTTATGTAGGTTTCATCGTGCATCACAAAACAGCCCAATTTTTCGGTCAGTAGTTTGTCGCACAGCTTTCGAGCCCTCGGTTTCACAGATTTATGATGCTTCATTTTTACTGCTTCTGCTTCCGACAAGTCTGCACATTTTCTCTTTGGAACGCATAACATTAATCGTCGAAGTACTTAGCTTTTTCACCACATCTCGGACTGATGCTCAAGGATGATGCTTGAAAAATTCCCTTGCCTTTCTGTCGATTGTAGGGTCAGCAGGACAGGGTTTTCTACCCCGTCTCCGGGAATCTACTAAATGAACATTGTTGTTGATTATCCTTAATGCGGTTTGAACTGATCTGACGCTCACTTTTTAATTTGGATGTGAAAAACAAGACGCAACCAAAAGTTGATTGAATCGGTGTCGGTTAATCATTATTTATTTATACTTATCGGAACAGTTTTTATAATTATCGGCACATTTGCACACAAGTGCAAATATTTTCATTCCAAACTGGAGCTGCTCGTTTTGTCCGTGCGCAAACGATTTTGGATTACGTGCATCAGAAGCTGATTCTGCCTTGAACGAGTGTACTCGTTTATAAGCATTGGGAAAGGCTTTGGATTAACTTCTATGGGAGCCGATCTTCTATGGGAGTGCGTTCCTCGGGTATCATTTCTAAGAGTAGGCGTGAATTGCTGTTGCAAAGTCAGCCAAGTCAGAGTCAGACTCCTTATCTGACTGAAGAGCAAAAGGGTTTGGGTATATGGGTGATGGTGAGGGTTTTTCAACATTTCTGCGTAAGGTAACCGCATTGAACATTATCAGAAACAATGTTCTAATTTTTCCCTACGTTGTTTGTATGCCGGGTACAATGAGAGATCACGAGGAGCTCCCTTGCAGAAATCACATATTATTGCGTTGTATGCACAGGCACCAACCTCATGCTTCACCCCACAAATGGAGCAGCGTGCCTTATTGCTGCATTGAGAGGCCATGTGTCCTACCTGCTTACAGTTTTGGCAGATTATAGCCCGAGGTATGAACAAACAAACAGACAACCGAAATATTCCCAGTTTGATGTAGGAAGGGCAAAACCTGAAATGGTCACGGATCAAGGTAACGGGTATTCGATAGTCACTTCTATTTATCGCTCGCTGTATGATACATTATCCAATTCATGGATAAGCTACCGGAGGAAACAGAGAGTTCTTAAATCACCAACTGCTTCTGCAAAATTTAAGGGCTCAAACTCAACTCGGTGGCCATACTTTCGATCTTGCATCAAAGCTCTAGAATATATACAAGCTAAGATATTATGAAGTAGTGAAGAATATTTCTTTGGGTGTCGGCAAATATCAAACATTCAGAAACTGTTCAGACATTAAGACTTGTCTTAAAAACAGAAGTATGAAGATATTTATCCTTGGCCAGTCACATCAAGTTTTAAGAAAATCTCAGGATAAGCAATAAGTGGAAATTGTTAAAATGTATTCATGTGCCATTTTTAGGCAGATATCCCATTTAATTTTTCCTGTATAAAATGCGTGGAGACATCAATCTCATTGCCTGCTTAAGATTAGAGACGGAAACAGGAAGTTGATTAGATCTTAGATTTTATACAAATTCAAAAGTTTGTTTTTTGTCGTTGCAAGTTGACATTTGATAGATCAGCCAAGTCAATAGAATAGGTTCCCGGTCGGACTTTTTTATTGTTCGTTCCTATTAGTTGTCAAAGATAATTCATCAAACGAAAAAATGTCCATGGCGAACGAAAATTCCCAAGTAATACACAAAACATTTTAAGTCAATGAATAGTAATTGTTTGTTTTATAAATGTTTTATAGATGTATTGCAAAACATATCTTGTTCGAATCGGTACTGATCTCGTGTATCCTATAGATAAATCTGACTAACGATTGTGCTAAACATACTTTTTTTCACTGCAGGAAGTGATTTATACTTTATCATTATCCTAAAAAAATATTGTTCCATACATTTATAATACATGAACAGGACAAGATGTCATGGGCAGTTCAAAATATGGTTGACATTACATCACACTAATCATATTTTGCAAAACGTGTTCTTTTTTCTCATGAAGATGAATTTATTGTTCACGATTGTGGTTTCCCTGCCAACGGAAAGCATATCATAGATACTCAGCGTTAATTTTTTCCAATCGGAGTTGGCTTAGTAAATAAATTACAAATCTATCACGCCAAGGATACATATTTTTGTATGGGAATGATTTTTTTTATTTCATGATTTATATGGCATCACTTTTTGAGCTTGTCACGTCATATTAAAGTATTATTCACATATATTGACTTAGTTTCACGTACCCATCTACAAATTATAGATGTCTCTACCGTGCATAAACAGAAGCGCCATTTATTCTCGCTACTATAGTTTATTAGCTTTGGGATACACGTGTTTTGTTTTCTTATGTGGGGACGTTAAAAACATTGCTAGATTTTTTTTTCATTGAGACGTAATGTTGATGTGGCTTTCTTTAAATTAATTTGATTTCAATTGTATCGATTATAATTCATGATTACACGAGCATGGATATGAGGGAAAGTGAACAGAGAGAAAGAAAAAGAGAGAGAGAGAGAAATTGAAGACAAAGAATGCTGACAAGGAGAATAGTTTTATTTAATGTATGAGTTTCTGATCTATTTAATGTATGTTACACTTTTCTACAAATCAAGCATAAAACCAAGTGATAAAGAAATCCAATCGTAATATGTGCTTGAAAGTATTCAATCTTTCGCTAGAATTCTAAGTTTTAAGTGGGTTTATGCTTCTATATAATCTCTGCAAGAAGGATAAACATGTCCACTATTTAAAATTTTGGAATAAAGTCAACATACCTTTAGCGTTATATTCATCAAAGACGAATATGAGCTCCCCAGCTTTGAAAACAACAGTAAATGTAAATACGTTCAATTAATAATTTGTTCTAGGATCCTTTCGAATTGACAGAAATAGCGAGCCAAGGTTATCTGAGTATATTGACTTCACTTTGGAGCTGTGAAGTTGTTATGGTTGATGAAAGGTTGATTCCTGATGATGAAATCCTGAATAAAATAGACTCCTGAGAAATCTTTAACGCTCTTACTCCTTGACTTACGACCAAATCATGCAGTATGATGTGAAAGGTTGCCTTTTTTTACAAACTGTTAGCATCGGGTCAAGAATGCTGAAAAAAACTGAACCTATCGTACTTTTCTTGTTATTCCGCGTTCTTTGGATAAATAGATTGGCATACAATGAAATAAATGGATATGTAGCAACAAACAAATAAGAATGGAAAATATTTAATATGATTTCCTGATTCAATTTCTTCAATCACACCCCTTTCATAGATACCCAACAAACATCAATGCTGAGTAACTGTTAGTTCAAACAAATTTGGAGAAGATTTCCAGGTTTTTCTTCTAGAAAGCTGAATGCTTCTCCAAATTTGTTTCAGCAAGCTTTTATTCGACACTAATGTTTAATGAGTATCCTCCCCGGGTCCTCCCTCAGCTGAATCAGTAAAGGCACGGCTACAAAGCAACACCATGCTGGAGGTGGCTGGGTTCGATTCCCGGTCTAGTCTAGGAATTTTTTGTTAAGGAAAATCTCTCGAATCCCTGTGCATAGGGAATGATTGTACTTGCCACACAATCATACTAATGCAAAAATAGTATCTGACATCGAAAGCTCTTAATTAATAACTGTGGGAGTGCGGTAAGAACACTAAGCTGAGAGCACGCAAAAAGCTTGAAACGCTAGAAAAGAAGGTTTGTTGAGTATTGTCAAATTGACAACGTTTCCAAGGCAACGCTTCTTGAAGCCCTGGATTCAGATATTAAAATCTGCCTCAGATAAAAATAATAAAACAAACAAATGTCTAAGGGATTTTCGCAATCTAATGGGGTTATTTCAGATGAAATGTTGGAATTTTGAATTGGTATATGTTGAGGTAACAATCGAATCATTCTTCAAAATATACGTTTTTTTTATTCAGATCTTCTAAGATATGTGAGATTCTATCACCGGTTTTGATTACTTGGTTGTCTTAGACCCGATTCAGATAAGTTTCTGCAAGTTGCAAGCCCTATCACGCCAAAAAGGCTTGATAATCACATGCAGGATAACAACAAAAAACTTTTGTTCTAATATTGATTTTTTTTGCACTGAAATTTTTAGTAGAACACGCAAAACGTCACTAAGAAAAAAATCTACGGAAAAAAATTCCAAACATCTGAAGAATATATGACCGTAAGCCAAAGCCGTATGAAAGCTTCTTGGTCACGTGTTCAATTTATGATCACCTTTCCGCAGAACCCTTTCGAAAGTAATTTAAAATTAAACAGTAAATTTAAACCATCTCCTATTTGCTAAAATAGTTCCTCACCTTGCCTTTCGAGGTCCACAAACTGGCACGTGGCACGCATTTATTTTCGTTAGACCTTCTACGAGCACACCTTTCAGAGGCCTAGCATTAGGCTCCACCCTCTTATGCTTTCAATTCTAATCTAAAGGAGCTACTCCAGAGTAACCCATTCGAAATGAATGAAAGTAGTAACTTCACTCACCGTGTCCCTGGTCGCCGTCCAACGACAAACAAACGCCATTTACGCCATCCAGCAACGACGCACATTGGCCCATTGACAACCGAATGGCAAGTCCCTGCGAAAAACGGAAAGACAGCAAAAGGTAGGTATTTGAAAAAGCCATTAGCCAGTACCATCGGATTGCGATTAGGTTGTTCTCACGTGCGAGCTCTGATCCTTGATGCTGAGCAGAAAAAAAAGGGCGAAAAACTTGTCAACTAAACTTTTGCGATGTTTCAAAAGCTGCCCGTTAGGAGTGCTTAAACATCAGTTTGTACAGTCCCTGACCCTCCCCCCTTCTTATGAGTGGCCAGCAGAGGAAAAGATTATGTTAAGCCGTAAATGAAAATAATTTTTAATGAAAGCACCACTCTCCGGAAAGCTCTTCTCTAATTAATGAACGTCTAGGCTGAGCTCGGGTGGCGGAGGATTGGTCAGTTGCCATTGCCACCCGGCAGAACCTTTGCTGTCCATTGTTGGATCACGTACTTGGCTGCCGAAATGGCTCAAAGCATCTGCCGGGCGTTTTGTATTGTTGCTTTCGCCCGGGATGCGTGTGTGTCTTCTCGCATGTTGCCAAGGTTGGATGAAGCTGGTACTGGGGGAACTGGGGGTACGATGGGCAGAGCCTTTATTTTTCGATAGATGTTTTCTTGAACTTTTAGGCAGTATGTGGCAGTTTGTATTTTGCCTGATCAAATATTTAATTTAAATCGTTTGTCTATGAACTTTTTTTTGGTAAAACAAAACTAAAAACTTCCATTTCGTATTTTACTGTGGATGAAACTGACAGTTGATGGGAGTAAGACGGAAAGTCTATTTTTCGCCACGGGAAAATTAATTATCAATGCCATCGGTTGAGTTGATTATAAAAGCTAAATAATGTCAACAGAGAGATAAACTAATTTTTGTTGCTGAATCCAGACTGTTTTCTACTGTTATCTGATAGGTAGGATAACGGTATGTAATCTTAGCCTAGCTCCATGATTCGGCCTTTGTACCAAATATGTCATTATTTCTTCGATAATCAACAAAATCATGTTGCTATCAGCATGATCGATTTATTTCAAAGCAATTGAAACTTAACTAATCAATTTATAGTAGTTCACTTCCACGTAGTTTTCGATTTCCTTGACTTTTAAGACACCATTACCTTACTGGTTAAGCTGAACAGATCATCTATACAATCTTCGAATGATCTAAATTTGCCGAAATTGAACCTATAAACCGAATAATGCAGCCAAGATGTACAGAATATAATCACATGTTATAAACTAACAGGTCACATTGGTAAAATGACAATGATTTAACAAGCAAACGGTAGACCCAATGTTAGGGACATATTTTTTTCTGTGTAGAGTGAATTATATTTGTTTTGATTGTCGAATGACCGCTAAATCATATATAAAAATCACTTAAGTGTTTCTAAGCAGTTTAAGTACAGTTTGATTTGTGAAATTGTTTGTTGGGTAGAGCGAATACAGTTGGGAATGCCTTGAATCAATATATCAGGAAGAAACCCGTACGAAGATTGCATGTTCCAAAAGATCAATCGAATGGGACGAATTCGCATCCATGATTAGACCCAATTTGGTACCCATAGACCGACATTAAATCCATATCCCTCGAAAGTTTCTGACTTTATAAAACAAGTTATGTAGCTTTTCATGATATTACCAGATGGCTTATTAAACATATCTTAGGAAGTGTATAGCTAGTTAAATGTTGTTTCCAGCTCAAATACTTTATGAGTTACAATGAAAAATGTAATCGATTGTTTCATATTAGGAGTCAAGAGACACATACCCTATTATAAAATTCCCTATTCCATGTTTATAAGTGCAATAAAATGAAATAAATTAAACAGATTAACTATTGGGTTTCCATTTGTGTAATGCTGGAGGCATTGTTGAGGAATGAAATAATCAAATACAAGCGGTTGTTTACATCAACCCACAAGCTCGTATATTCTTTAACCACTTTTTTCGTTCTACGAGAGTGTGTGAAAAATCATTGATTTTTTTAATATCCCGCCGCCTAACTGAAAAAACAACAATGCTCTGATAGCAAGTAACTGTCAGTTTATTCCTGCCAATATTTGAACCAGCAACAGCAATAAAATTGTGTTTGACTGCCATTGATAACAACATACCGAGTGTTTTTAAAAGAAAATGGAAAAAAAGTGAATTTCTTGTTAGGCATGTTTTTGGCGGGATAAAACTATCTTTCAGACAATGCTATGTTTGATAAATACTATGGACACTCAACGACATCAATTTTAATGATAATTAATTTTTAACTTCATTTCGTTGTGCCGCACAAGCACCGTAGATCCCGAACGTTCTACACGCCCAATTGAGGTCTCCACATCTTAAATAAAGGGTGTTCCGATCAAAATTTGGTCAAACAGTAATGTGTGTGAGTCGATTAAAGTTTTAAATAATAAGTCAAATTCTTTTTCATTTTCAAGTTCAGTTAATAAAGAATACAGGAGAAATATTCAGCTAAGCTTCCTTTTACCCAAATGCGGGTCTTTTGTTTAACACCTGTCATAAGATTTTGTACAGTCTCCTTATCCACTTTATTCGCCGAAGAACGCCAGTTTTCCTTGAACTGTTTCTCGATCACAACAGCTTTTTGAGTCTTCTTAAGGTTTCGCTTGACGATGGCCCAATATTGTTCGATTGGGCGGAGCTCTCAATGGCGTGTTGGGAGGTTTCTTGTCCTTGAGCACCACTTGAACGTTGTGTGGAGCATGCCACTCCATGGCCTTTTTTTCCGTAACGGCAAGATTCTTAATCCGGCCAAAATAGAACGGGACAAACGTGTTGCTTCAGGAAAGGTAGTCGATGTTTGTGTAGGCACTCGCTCACGTAGATTTCCTGGTTGACGGTTCCAGTCGCAATGTAAACGTTGCTTTAAATATCGCCACCTTTCCCCGTCCAGTTGCCGCATAAATTCTGTACGAAGCTGTTCAATAGTCTGCCTTGGCGTAAGTTTCTGTCTTGTACAACGCAATCAAACTCTCGTCAGCATCGTCGTGTACGACTTTCGTCGACGTGTTTTGTTTATCGTCGTGATTTAAAATCACCACTTTCTTATAAGTCGATAGCACAACTCGTTTTTTAGATTCATTCACGGTTGAAGACGCCCCTCCAGCTTCTTTGCGACATCTTGGAAGGAGAGGTTGGGGCTCCGCTCTCTTAGCCAAGATCGCTCCAAATAGGCTAAGGCATAAAAGATACAGATCGTCGTCCAATTAGTTGCAAAATAATTCCCTAGCTTGAGCGCCTATTTCATCACAGGCGGAACTCACTTAAACAAATTTCAATTTTTGGCATCGAAACGGGAATGGAAGGAACGAGATTTCTTAGCAGTCTACATTAGGACCCTAGCAACATAAAACGGTCATAATTGGTAGCAGTTACTTGATTGGGACTTAGTTCAGTTGCACTTGAGCTGTTTTCATTGGTTTGCAACAAGTGTGCTGCTAAAAGAGTAGAATATAACAGAAACAAACTACAAAACATCTCGCAAAACTTAACTTATCGAATGAATAGAAAACATTTAGTATGTAGACGTCACGGAAGCCATCGACTTACCATGAAACAACTTATATCTGAAGTCAAAACTATTAACTAACATAATTTTGTTGAGAATTTGAATTTGTAAAAATGTTACCTAGGTCTTTGTGGGTCCCTTTCCTATTACTCTTTGCCTATTTGAATGTATGCGGATTTTCCTATATTTGTTTATCTTATTTATGTAGTGTGGGTATGCAAAACTTATGGGACTATTGCCCCTACTATATCGATGCTCGTCGAAACAGTCATACGAACTATTGCTGTTTCGGAACGGAATCGGTTGCGGTTATCGATGGGGTGGGCTGGAGATGCGACGTCCGTTATGTAGGCTAGACTGGAACGGCCGACGACCACAAATGTCGGTTTGCCGAACAAAAATGCCCATAATTGGCAAAATGGTGACATAAAAAGATACAGCAACGGCTTTGATTGCGTGCGCCGAAGCATTATGATACGATGTGAATCCCTTCGAAATTCTGAAGGATTTTCCGGAAGCTAGAAAGTTTTGACAGTGCAGCGTGGATCGGAGTGTTTGGTGGTCCATCTGGTTAAGAGGTGCTGGTAACTGCACGGAACTGCTAGAGCGCCGGTTTGAATCCCGTTCGGGAAAAATCAATTTAAGAAGCCATCAAACATCTGCTTCTAATTGCGAGACACCCTTATTTCACCCGCACAAATGAAACAAATTTACAACTTTTCCTGACAGATAATAAACGCACACAACTAATCACTGCACAAAACGAATAATTTGTTATAACTAAAACTCTTCAAGATGTATAACGTACCCAAATTTTGCAACTTTAACTACAAGAACAAATTACGCTCCTATGTCCTACCACCATCTATTTAGCTTCATCATCCATTACAGTGTGCTCAACAGATGGCGCAGGTGTGTTAGTGACGATGATTGGTAGTGCAAAATGTTCGATGTGCTATGTCTGTTTGTCTGTGATATAAATGTTAATAAATTAACGGAGATGGATCAATATAAAAATATAAACATTTTCTTAAAAAACTCGCGTTGTTACGCTCTTTGATGATAATTGTTGATGCTGCTGATCGAAAATTATGCAGAAAAAGTGCAAAAATTCCAATTTCAAAACGGGTTTTTTTCCTTGAGGGGACAAAAGGGGACAAACAATTTTGCATACACCTTGTAGATGAATGTTTGTACTTTCAGTTCACGTACTCTGTGTTTGCAAATATTTGCAAATGTAAGAATGAGGTATCTTGCAAAAACGTTTTATTTACACTTCAACCCCTCCAACTTGTTTAATACAATAACTAGCAACTATCTTGTTTATTCAAAATGTGCATCATTCTTTACTCTAAAAGTCATCTTTACAAAATTTCAAATTCAAATTTCAAATTTCAAATTCAAATTGAAATTAAAAAGTTACAGTAAAAAAAAAATTGTTTTTATAAGTCCGACCTCAAGGATAGTTAGAAAAACTGTAATAAAACAATACTTGGATGAGATTGAAGTTAAATATCTTCAGCAAACTTTCTTAAATTAAAATATCTACAATTCTGTAGAAGCCAAAAACCCTCTAAATCACAAGAATAAAAATTTGAAATTTTTTTTTTTGAACATAATAGGGCCACCCTAGTCATCATCCAAACTTAAAGATAGATCCTATTTTTAAAATTAAATCTCCTGAAATCATCATCTGTCTAAAGTTAATGGTTTTCGAGTTATCGATTTTTGTCGCGAAATTTGTCCATTCGTACCATAGTGCACGGTCCAGGTCAATAGATGTAGTTCCGTGAATCCTCAGATAGGCCTCGAATAATAGTCAGTTGTAATCTGAGGTTGTTGAACTACTTGGAAAAGATGACCTTATAATCTCAATCATTATCAGCTATAATTGGAATCAATGGTGTATACCTTCTTCATCCTTATGCCAACGTTCAGATAGCTATTCCTTAGCCATTATTAACTGAATTCATATTATTCCTTCCCCGCGGTAAAATCAACGATCGTGAAAGTGCATGAAATGACAAATGGACCAACGGGTTGAGTGAACAACAAATAAGATAATATTAATGAGTCCCAAAACTGCATTTCAAAACAACATCTTACGCGTTCATAAAGCCATAATAAAAGCTTTGATAGGAGTAAAGGGAATTTGAGAAAACAAGGTAAGGTTTTAAGGTTTTAAGATCGTTTTGAGCAACCTGTGGAGGTTGCCATAAACTTCACAAAAAAAGTAAACCTATTGACACCTCTTGATTTCTAGTGACTTCCATAAAACTAACCTAAAACTTAATAAAGCTGGATGGTTTTGGCAATGTTACATGGGATGTGTGTGTAATCCAAGTCTCAGGGGCACTCGCGAGTTTCTTTGAATGTCGAAAAGGATTACGGCAAGGTGATAAGTTATCGTGTTTGCTGTTTAACATTTGCATTTGAGTGTATGATTCGAAAAGCTGGTATAACTTTTTGGTTTCGCCGACGACGTTGATATACTAGAGACGATGGCGTACATGAGATATAAAGTTGAAAATAGTAGAATTGGGCTTGTAATTAGTGCGTTTAAAACAAAATACGTGAGTGGGGGGGCAGGAGGTTAACTTTCCGAGAATGTTAGTCTCCCTTCACGATTTTAGAACAAATAAAGTCCATTAGTTTAGATAAGTGATAAAATCAAGGTGTTAGTTGAATTCGTGTGTCTGTTCTTCTTGGTGACCACCGATAACGACACCAGCAGAAAGATGCAAAGGTACATTATGGCTAGAAATCATGCCTTCTTTGGACTTTACAGGATGTTAAGGTTGAACAAAGTTTGCCGAACTACAAAGTTGTCCATCTAAAAGACTTTAATTAGATAGGTAGTTCTCTACGACTACGAAACATGAACATTGCCGTTGAAGATCAAAAAACCCAAAGACATCAAATCTTTGAACGGGAGGTGTTGCGTACGATCACCGGTGGAGTGCAGATTAACGGAATTTGTAGAAAGCGAATAAACCACGAACTGCATCAGTGGCTGGGAGAACCATCCATATCCTATCACAGCTAGGTGACCAGCTTCACACCGTAAAAATTGGTCGACTACGGTAAGCTGCACATATCGAAAGAATGTCAGATGACAACCCAATTATCATAATTCTCGATAACGTTCCGACGGGCACAAGTAGAAGAGGCGCACGACGAGCAATGTGGATCAATCAAGTAGATGGTGACCTGGGGAGCCTTCGCAGACTGCGAGGCTGGTGAAGTGCAGCCATGGATCAAATTGAGTAGAAACAAGTTCTGCTAACAGCAGAGACAATCCCGGCCTTAGTCTGATTGGTAAAGTTTGTGAGCTTGTACAAAATAGATACAAAATTCATTACATTTTTATTTTCATATTTGGTGAACATTCACTATAGGACCTTAGCAATCGATGTTGATAAAAATTGAAAAAAAAAACACGTAATGATTGATATACAAATCAAACATCGAATGTAAATAATAAGATGAATTTCTATTTACAAATATTTCGACAAACTGCATATTGTTGCCACTATAAATAAAATATTTGTTCATGCAAAACCGGTGCTGCATTCAAATAGTTACGGACCAAAATTAACTGTGATATTATTTTATCAAAGTATGTTCAGTATTAAAAAGAATATTTGGAAATAAAACAATACATCTACATTTCTAAGACTTAAAAATTACAGTTTCTTTAAAAAATTGATCTCCTGTTTCTGCAAACATTTGCACCTTTTGAAAGTTCGTAAACATTGAAAATTGCAATTCGTATGGAATACTGAAATGCAGTAGATACATTACAAGTTTTGATAGATAAATATCAAAATCACCATATGCCCATCTCACCCCGCCAGTCCCTCTGACCCACAGTTCCTCTACAGAACAAAACCGCACAAAGCAGCCAAACATATTGCCATACGTGGTCAACTACTTCACTAGTCGTTCTGTGCGCTTGAAATTTCGGAGCGCTTCAAATGCAAAGTTCATCATCACCGCAGAAACCTCCAGAAGAAATGATATTCACTTTGGGATAACGAGACAGTACGAGTGTTATTCGTACGTGACTTTTGCCGAATTACGCCGAGTTGTTCCTTACGTCTGACTAATTAACGAATTGCTTTCCTACCAGCTGGGAACCGTGGCGGTCGACGGCGGTGCCTCCAACTTTGGTTCGTTAAACTTTGATACAAGTAGTGGGAAGCTGTTGAATTATTGCATGCCATTGAATACTATTCCCTCCTGGAATATCCCTCCCGGAACTCGTCAGCTGTAGCCTTGACAATCAATATTACATTCACAGTTTCCACTTGACAGGATTCACCGGAATGATTTCCATTTACGTCGCGGAACGACACCGATGACATTCGAACGTTTCCTGCCAACCACCCACCCTGAAACTAACCAACGGTGACGAAGTCAAGTCGCAGTAATAATTCCCCTTACGAGCAAGTCGCGAGAGGATGACATGACCTCGTTAGACTGCTCACCTCTTCCGGCGTCGTTCCAGAGGACATATGACGATGACGACAACGACGGAAAACCTACTCCTTCTTACTTGTTGGTTGGCGCTGTCATCACCGGGACAACGACCAAGACTGCGAAGACGGCAACGACTTCAAGAGTCGGAAAATCAATTCCATTTTCCCAGAGGTCTTTGTTTGTTACAAGGCAGCCTCAGTGTGATTTTCTCCCACTGTTGGCTGCTTTCAGCAAAACCGAAGAATAGGCGACAGCCCGGGGACCGAGTTCACTTTCATGCGCCCTTATTCTCAACATTTCATAATGGCCTGGAAACGGGAATCCTTTCATATTTCCCACTTGACAGCCACGATGCTTCCATCCGTTCCACTTCACCACTGAATGTTCGCTTCTCTAGTGGGGGTGTAGTTTTCCCCCATTCTTGGGGTATCATTTATTCATCGGAACGTTCGTCGCTTTGCAAGGAGCACCCACTTCTGCAAACCCACCACCCCAAATTCTTCAATCTCCGATGTTACGCAACGAGCTTTCCCACATTCCCTTGCTGCTAAAAGGAAAACGCAGCTCTGCAACATTGATGCACTCCCACAGCCAAGAACCAGTGTAAACATACACACATTTTCCATTTTTCCCAAATGGTGATGCTGTCGGTAGTACTGGGCACACAGAACCGGTGGAGATGATGGAAGGCAATATACACATCATTACAGTGAAGCGCAGAGAAATATTTAAATTATATCCCTTCTGCTGCCGGCAGCTTCAACGGAGTAACTTTATTGAGGGAAAGATGCACACAAATCATCTCTCCCACGCCTTTCCCTGAGATTTCCCGGTGTCAGCTTTCTCTCTATTTCGAAAATACAGCGTCACGTTGGTTGGTTGCAGCGCGGGAAAAAAGGAAGAGATGCATTCCCCGCTCGAAGCTGTGCGCTTGATTGGGAGTTGAGGGAAAATGTCAGTTGCATTTGGAAGTTGCAAACAACAAATAATGTTGATCTGAAGGCCCCCAGGGAGGCAAGGGCGTGGGTCTCACTTGCTCACACTTTCGTACCGGGAACTGCTGGCGGTGGGGGGAAGGGTTGGCATGAAAGATTTTTATTCTGGGTGCTTGTTTGCCATCAACTTGACTGGGTCAAATTTGTGTGGACTTCTTTTTCAGCTTCAAAGCTGAATTGTATTTTCGTCATTGACGATTGTCGGAGCAAGATGAAGGTGTTTTTTTCATAGAAATTGTTTGCTTATTACTTATTGCCACACTTTTTAAGAGTTTAACTGGAAAGCGCTTGGAAAAATAATTGACAATTTTTGGATGAATTTTCGATGATTTCTTAAGGAGTTTATTATTTAACAAACAGGACTTCACTCCCTTCGCATTTCAATTTCTTTTCGGTTTTTGCCACAAAACTGTTCGACCAGATCCTCCGTTTCAGGTTGACCCAAACATTTCAATTGGGCATAGCTGTGGGTGTTTTAGTATTGCATTCTTAGAGATGATCAGTAACTGCTTCGCTTTATGAACCGAGGCAAGGTCCGGCTAAAACACGACATCATCCTTCGGGTGATGTTTCTTAATGAAGGCTCAAGTTCTGGTAAAGACTTCGAGCTCTGAACCTCCATGTTGACCGCATGTCTCAAAGCAAAAGAGAGCGGCTTTGACACCTCCTTCTCACTGATTTTCAACTACAAGAGGACTTTGGGAACTTTGTGTGGGAGATGTACTTTCTGGGTAACGTGAAATAGCCAGTCCTGCTGTCGAACGTTAGGTACGTTTTGTCGTCCATGTTCACAACCACGTTGTGCTTTGCAGAAAAAACATCCTTGACGATCGAGGTAACCAATAAGCATTAGCATATGCAGTAAATCAACCCTAAATCTGTAAATCTTTAAATTTTCAAATCTTGAAATCTAGAAATCTTATGTGTGTATGTGTGTGTGTGTGTGTGTGTGCGTGTGTGTGTGTGTGTGTGTGTGTGTGTGTTTATACAATCCAACGCCCACTGTCCGGCAGTGATTTTATGGAAAGAAAATGTTTGCAGTTAAACGAACTGTTGTCATGTCATGTTGAACATTTTTAGCCCGGGAATTGGAAGGTGAAAGCTCTGTTGGGATCCAGTGACCCATTTCAGAATGCCTGGTTACTCACGTCCATTCCGAGGTCACTTTCACTGACAACAAGCCCCGCATAAACACGGTACAAATATCAAATGGATATAGGTACTGTACATACACTTCCATCATCAAATCTTTTTGTTTTGATGATGGCACGTATTTAGCAGTATCCTTCAAATTCAGAAAGATCTCACCGGATATTGTTGCTGATCTTCAGTCTTCATTTGGACGGCTTCCCTGTGATGCTATAGGATGCATTTATGTCTCTACAGAAGTATCACTCTGCTATTCGGCAAAAATGTTCACATCATCCTTTTCGAAAGGAACAGCACGAATACAATTAGTATTTCGCGCACAATGAAAATCACAAGTAAAAAAACACTTCCGAGAAAAAATTTAACTTGAAAAATCACAATTATTGTTCAACGAAAAAAAAACTTCACAGCTCCCCATCTGTACACCATTTGGTGAGTGAGTGCGTCTGTCCATTATATTATATGCCAGTCACACACGCGCACATGCGCGTTAGCTTTGTTTTTTGCTTTTGACCAGCAAAATCCTTGAAATCTTAAAATCTTAAAATCTTAAAATCTTAAAATCTTCAAATCTTAAAATCTTAAAATCCTAAAATCTTAAATTCTTAAAATCTTAAAATCTTAAAATCTTAAAATCTTAAAATCTTAAAATCTTAAAATCTTAAAATCTTAAAATCTTAAAATCTTAAAATCTTAAAATCTCAAAATCTTAACATAAAAATAAACATGTCATCGTTCCGAAATTCCGGCAATCAATTGAGCAAATGTTAGGCAGAAGGAGTTTCTTATTCAGTTATAGTTCATAGACTAGGAGCAAGCAGTACCAGCTTTGGATACTTGATTTAACAACAGGTTGAGTTGCTTTTTAATCCGAGCTCATTCCTTATTCTTTTCCGGTTATTTACTCTTGATTAAAGTAAAATTTAGTTTTTGAGTTTTGTGTGTTGTCTTCGCTAATTATTAGTTATTGTTAGATGGACTAATAGATGGACTACGGATGGATGAATGAACTATGAGTTCAGTCATATAGAAGTCCGATGTTGTTTTCTGTAGGAGAACTGTTCTAGGAAGCTGGCTCCGTTTTCTTCCTGCTATAGGATGTTCTTGAAATTATAAGCACGATTGCTTTTGACCAGCAAAATCCTTGAAATCTTAAAATCTTAAAATCTTAAAATCTTCAAATTTTAAAATCTTAAAATATCCTAAAATCTTAAAATCTTAAAATATTAAAATCTTAAAATCTTAAAATATTAAAATCTTAAAATCTTAAAATCTTAAAATCTTAAAATCTTAAAATCTTAAAATCTTAAAATCTTAAAATCTTAAAATCTTAAAATCTTAAAATCTTAAAATCTTTAAATCTTTAAATCTTTAAATCTTTAAATCTTAAAATCTTAAAATCTTAAAATCTTTAAGATCTTAAAATCTTAAAATCTTATAATCTTAAAATCTTGAAATCTTAAAATCTTAAAATCTTAAAATCTTAAAATCTTAATTTTTTTTTAAATCTCAAAATCTTAAAATCTTAAAATCTTAAAATCTTAAAATCCTAAAATCTTAAAATCTTAAAAATTTATATATTAAAATCTTAAAATCTTAAAATCTTAAAATCTTAAAATCTTAAAATCTTAAAATCTTAGAATCTTAAAATCTTAAAATCTTAAAATCTTAAAATCTTAAAATCTTAAAATCTTAAAATCTTAAAATCTTAAAATCTTAAAATCTTAAAATCTTAAAATCTTAAAATCCTAAAATACTAAGATCTTAAAATCTTAAAATCTTAAAATCTTAAAATCTTAAAATCTTAAAATCTTAAATCTTAAAATCTTAAAATCTTCAAATCTTAAAATCTTAAAATCATAAAATCTTAAAATCATAAAATCTTAAAATCTTAAAATCCTCAAATCTTAAAATCTTAAAATCTTAAAATCCTAAAATCTTAAAATTTTAAAATTTTAAAATTTTAAAATCTCTCTATCTTAAAATCTTAAAATCTCAAAATTTTAAATAATGACTTAAATGAGTCTGAAGATCCAAAAAAAATTAATTCTTATAACTCAAAAACCAACATATATTAATATCTGATATCATATATTAATATCTTAATATCTGAAAAAACTAAGAATTTGAAAATAAATGTAAAAAATGATAAAGAAAATGTAAAAATTTGGAAATCTGAGAATAAAAAATTCTAAGACTTAAGAAACATTTTGAAACTTGGCCACACAGTTCTTCTTTTAACACCAAGGGAATATCTAAAAAAAGTTAAAATGAACAATTCAAAACCTAAAATATACATACACTAAAGTTTTTTTTTACCCGGGTTGTTTTCGGCGATAACTTAAAAATGGAACAACTTATCGACCCTATTCTAATCACATTATATGTTTTGGGCCAAAAGTAATCATATGGCAGTTTTTCAAAATAAATCACAATTTTTGGTGTAAATACTCAAAATTTTAAACACATTGCATGGAATGGTAACGCATAGAAACAAAATCGAAGCAATATAAAATGTTCAAGCATGTGAATTTATCAACTCTATTTAGTCTTTTTTTTGGAACGTATCCCCCGTTTAAAAAAAACCTTAGAGAATATTAAAAAATATCCAAATTAAATTATCCAAATATCCAGAATTAAATTATTTTGATGCTTAGAGATCAAAAATCAAATCACTTACAGGTATACCTCGATAGTACGTACATCACCTTTCTGACTTCAAATCGAAATTGCATAAATACTACTGGTTGTATCGAAAATCTAATACAACCAAAAGACAGAGCAAAAAATTTCTCTTTCTTTTGTTCAACAACTTTTCAGATACAAGAAGTAGTTTTTATGCAATTTCGATTTGAAGTGCGAATGTTGATGTACGTACTATCTAGGTATACCTGTATATATAATTTCAAATCAAGAGCAGTGAAAAAGACCTTTGGGAAGGTTCATTAATTATGTCACGCAGTAGGAGGGGAGGGGGGATTTGAGAAAACGTGACGATCCATACAAAAAAATTTGAAGGTCCATACAAAAAACGTGACAAGGGGGGGAGGGGGGGTCATAAAAAGTCAATTTTTGCGTGACGTAATTAATGAACGTTCCCTTTAAGGCGGACAGTTTATTATTTTTAAATTCAAACTCAGTCGCGAAATTGCTGAAAGTCGAAACAGGAAAGTCTGTGCCTCTGGATGGCACACTACATCGAGATGTCATCATTTGTAATAATAGCATATTTCTGAAGGGTTAATGAATATAACTGATGGTATGCATACACGGTGAAAAATTTCATCGGTGCGCCTAAATTTGTCGGCGGTGGCGGCATGGCGTGGCGGCGCACAGATCTAGAGGGTTGGTTGATCAGGTCTACCGGTCTTGCTGTTGAAGATTTTGATTTCAGACAATTCTCACGAGTTAATTGACAAATCTGATCTCTGTTGTTTCTGTTTTATGAGTTGTTATAAATATTTGTTAAACAATTATCATTGGCAGATACTTTCGATACTATTCTAATACTGGCAGATACTATTCAAATATAAGTTACATTTGTTTTAACGTATCTCAATCAATGTTGAAAAACATGAAAATGATCAACCCCGACGGGCATCTTTTCTATTAACTAACCAGACATCCAAACTAAACTCTTCCTGAAGCACTACAAAAGCACACTTCTTACCGTAATCAAACAATCATCCCTCGCAC
Source organism: Aedes japonicus (assembly GCA_034211315.2). Taxonomy (NCBI): domain Eukaryota; kingdom Metazoa; phylum Arthropoda; class Insecta; order Diptera; family Culicidae; genus Aedes; species Aedes japonicus. The sequence continues at coordinate 85,510 of JASCZW010006484.1, forward strand.
ACAAACAAACGCGCACTGTCCGGATCGGAGAAGCTGTGTTAATGCCCACAGTAGGTGTGAGTGTAAATAAATAATAAAGAGACCTGTCAAAATAAATTTTGATGGATTACAGCTGCCTACCTGCCCCATGCGGAGTGCAGTCCTGGATGGATATCATTGTAGCAATTCTCTCGGAAGGGACACGTGAGAAATTCGAGAGGCTCGAATTAATTGGGATTAAGAGGAAATTTTATGATTGGTTTCTGACCCGACCCGACCCAGTCCGAATAGGATTAAGGCGGGTGCAATGGGCCGTTTTCACGCTGCGATGCACTTTAAATGCTTACCCATTCATGCACTCCAATCGAGAAACCATTGTCGTGCATCCAGGCGTGGAATTTTTTTATCGGTTTTCCAGGATTTCTATTTTTTTAGCAACATGTGTTGTGGTAGTACGTATATATTTCATATTTCGCAGAATTTCAAATTTAATCAAGCTAACCACGCTCTTGTTGAAATCATACACATATTTTCAAATTAAAATAATACAAAACCCTTTGTCTTCCAACACATTTCGCCACCCAATTTCAAATATCACACCCACAGCTCATGGTTGGCTCTCTTCCGGAATGTTCATGTTATTTTCGTCAGACACTTTTCATTCGAATGGAGTTTGGTTTGGTTCGTATCAAAATTTCCGCGCCCTCTCCGGCGACACCCTCTCGCCCTCTCGGTCCACAATGTTGCGGTTTTGACATGTATCTACGGCGGAGCAAGGTTCACCTCAGGGACCATGTTGCTGATAGTGGTGCGGTAGATTTCCATTCCTGCTCGGTGCGACCTGTTTGCCAACCTCCATTGTAGGTACACACATACGAGTTGAAGTAAACTCACGTGAGAGCAATTAGAATAAATTATAGCTCCCAAAAGTAGACACACCCGGCCGACGCAGCTTGGCCGGGCCACAGACAGGTACCAAGCCAACCTAATGGCAGCGTGCGTCGTTCTTACGTGAGCCAACAACAGAAAATTTGAAAACACACATACAAGCACCTCCCCCCTCCAATAATGTGTGTTGTGACCCTGCTGTTGCGAGCAGCCACCGTCGCCGAAAAAACCACACCCATCATGTTGAGAAGGTGCTGCTCCTTCGGGTACAAGGATGATGAAAGTGATTACCCGTTGAGCCAGTAACCTCACGAACGTCAAGTGTTTCGGCGTTGTGTTTTTTGATCGAAAATGTACGACGAACTGGTTCAGGAATTTAGCACACTGGCTTTTGCAGTTTGATTAAATCGACCGAGAATTCTCATTTGGCATAATCAGACATTGGCACAAGGTTGCAAATTACACACGAAACTTTTCATTTGACACCCCATCATCTTAAATCAAGCTGTCTATTTTATCATCATCATCATCATCATCATCATCATCCTCGGCATCATATTTTTGGTGGGTGGAGGAAAAATTGCGTTTCCAGTGTTCAGCTCTACCGGAGTGCTAAATATTTAATGTACATCGGGATGATTGGTGGTTGCGTCGTGCCTGATGGGACAAGAATGAAATTTTGAAGAACACGCAATACCTGCGAAGGTTATCTCGGCGAGGAATAAAAACCCGAGGACGGACATGACAAAATTATCGATGATGATGAGGATGATGAAAAGGTCGTAGACCTGATGTCCGTGCAGGGTAATTTGACCGTTGTTTCAGCTCTTTTCCGTGCATAAACAACATGCGTTTAACACATTGCGTACGATTTTCTTCATTCCGGTTAAAATATTGTTAGTTAAGTAAAAGCGTAGATAACTATTTAGGGACTTGGGAAACAAGTTGTTTGTGATTTTTACTCTTAAAATGTGTATACGTTCACTAGCATTCGTTTTGTAAACATAGTTTTCGATAATTGAACACATGTCTGATACATTGCACAGTGGTCCAGAATGCTAATTTAGCTGGAAAGATACATTTTCAGTTTGATATTTTGGAGGAAAATTGTCTTCTACAAAGTTATTTTTAATAAAAAGGCCATTTTCTTGGTGTAAATGGAAAATAAAATGGTCTTTAATTTCAGATAAATCAAAAATCTAGCTTTCCTATCAGCAGATATAAGGGCATATAGCCCTGAAAAAACATTAAGATAAGAAAATTCCAAGCTACTTTGATTGAATAAGTTTTTCTGTAGCTTTTAAAATGACCGAAAAATGAACGATTTTTCCTACGTATCTTAAGGTGTCCCATAAAAACCAGTTATTTTGCTTTTACTTTTTTATTTCAAATTTTTCAGCGAAGTTGTCTTGCCATTGATTAAAAAAGAATCAAAGATACAACTTTCAATGTGCTCAAATCATCACTATCATATGTATGTTAAACGAAAGTTATTAAGGTTTTTGCAAGGGGCAAGACAGCTCTTCATCTCGAGCAATTTCAGAGTTGCTTTTGAGGCACCTCGAGTAGCTCACGTTACTAGTAGGCGGGATCACTTTCTCTTTTCCACATCATTTTTTCCACAATAACATTGGGATCGAGAACCGACCAGCTACTGTCACAACAGGTGTTCTGCTATCTGTGCAAATTCTCAACTACCAAGTTTGATGCTGCGGTTGAAGATTAGCATGAATTCTTTCTACCATCAAAATGGATGTAATTGTAAGTTTTATTTCACTATCTTATCAACGTACTCCCAAACATAATTATTTCCTGTAGGATAATTTCTGGGTTAGGATCCGAAAAGAAATTAGTGTTGTGCTTCCACACATAAATAATATTTTACGGTTTTTTTTCCTCTGTTCGGGACATAAACCACTGCGACCAGTAATTTGATCTATTTTAGTACATCCTTTGTTTAGTGCAGGTCGAGTTACCTCATCACTATTGAGAAATGATGAGGTATTTGGTGTTGTTACAGTGGTCATTGTTTGTTTTGTTGGCAATGAATCAAATTTTATTGAAAGTTTCCGCTATTTGAACCCTTTGGGGAGTGAGAGCACTCTTCAAAGGCGCACCCCTTTATCAGTCAATATCAGATTCACTGCAAAGAAAACAAACTATGACTCCGATACTGACCATGCATCAGAACCCTAGTCATAACCAATTCAAACTATAGAACATCAAATAGTCAATCAGAATTCACATAAATGAAGACTAACCATGTTTTAATTATTCTTAGCTCATCCTCGCAGAATTGCAAAACGAGTATTGTCACTTTTCATAAGACATAAAATGTAATAAAGATTTAAAGATTTAAAGATTTAAAGATTTAAAGATTTTAATATTAAAAGATTTAAAGATTTAAAGATTTGAAGATTTAAAGATTTAAAGATTTAAAGATTTAAAGATTTAAAGATTTAAAGATTTAAAGATTTAAAGATTTAAAGATTTAAAGATTTAAAGATTTAAAGATTTAAAGATTTAAAGATTTAAAGATTTAAAGATTTAAAGATTTAAAGATTTAAAGATTTAAAGATTTAAAGATTTAAAGATTTAAAGATTTAAAGATTTTAAAATATAGAGATTAAAAGATTTCAAGATATGATGATTAAAAGATTTGGAGATTTTAAGATTTGAAGATTTAAAGATTTAAAGATTTAAAGATTTAAAGATTTAAAGATTTAAAGATTTAAAGATTTAAAGATTTAAAGATTTAAAGATTTAAAGATTTAAAGATTTAAAGATTTAAAGATTTAAAGATTTAAAGATTTAAAGATTTAAAGATTTAAAGATTTAAAGATTTAAAGATTTAAAGATTTAAAGATTTAAAGATTTAAAGATTTAAAAGATTTAAAGATTTAAAAATTTAAAGATTTAAAGATTTGAAGATTTAAAGATTTAAAGATTTAAAGATTTAACGATTTAAAGATTTAAAGATTTAAAGATTTAAAGATTTAAAGATTTAAAGATTTAAAGATTTAAAGATTTAAAGATTTAAAGATTTAAAGATTTAAAGATTTAAAGATTTAAAGATTTAAAGATTTAAAGATTTAAAGATTTAAAGATTTAAAGATTTAAAGATTTAAAGATTTAAAGATTTAAAGATTTAAAGATTTAAAGATTTAAAGATTTAAAGATTTAAAGATTTAAAGATTTAAAGATTTAAAGATTTAAAGATTTAAAGATTTAAAGATTTAAAGATTTAAAGATTTAAAGATTTAAAGATTTAAAGATTTAAAGATTTAAAGATTTAAAGATTTAAAGATTTAAAGATTTAAAGATTTAAAGATTTAAAGATTTAAAGATTTAAAGATTTAAAGATTTAAAGATTTAAAGATTTAAAGATTTAAAGATTTAAAGATTTAAAGATTTGTAAAGATTTAAAGATTTAAAGATTTAAAGATTTAAAGATTTAAAGATTTAAAGATTTAAAGATTTAAAGATTTAAAGATTCAAAGATTTAAAGATTTAAAGATTTGAAGATTTAAAAATTTGATGATTTAGAGATTTTTAAAGATTTAAATTTTTAAAGATTTTAAGATTCAACGATATAAAGATTTAAAGATTTAAAGATTTAAGGATTTAAAGATTTAAAGATTTAAAGATTTAAAGATTTTTAAAGATTTAAAGATTTAAAGATTTAAAGATTTAAAGATTTAAAGATTTACAGATTTAAAGATTTAAAGATTTAAAGATTTAAAGATTTAAAGATTTAAAGATTTAAAGATTTAAAGATTTAAAGATTTAAAGATTTAAAGATTTAAAGATTTAAAGATTTAAAGATTTAAAGATTTAAAGATTCAAAGATTTAAAGATTTAAAGATTTTAAGATATGAAGATTTGAAGATTTAAAGATTTAAAGATATAAAGATTTTGAGATATTTACATTTTTAGATTTTAAGATATTAAGATTGTATGGTTTTTAGGTTTTAAGATATTTAGATTTTAAGATTTTTAGATTTTTAGATTTTGAGATCTTAAGATTCATAATTTTTTTTTGATTTTCTTGATTTTTGATTTTTGATTTCTAGATATTAAGATTTTTAGGTAAAGCAACAAAAGTTAAAATCTAAAAATCAAAAAATCTCATAATATGAAAATCTAGAAATCTAAAACTCTAAAAATCTAAAAATCTAAAATCTTAAAATAAAAAAAAACTTAATATCTTACAATCTAAAAATCTTAAAATAAATTAATATAAAAATCTAAAAATATAAAAATTTTAATATCTAAAAATCAAAATATCTAAAAATTAAAAAATCTTAAAATCTAGAAATCTGAAAATCTAAAAATCTTAATATCTAATTAAGATTTATAGATTTAAAGATATTTAGATTCTTAGATTTTTAGATTTTGAGATATTAATATATATAGATTTTTTGATATTTTTGATATTTGATTTTTGATTTCTAGATATTTAGGTTTTTTGGTCAATAAATGTTTAGATTTTCAGATTTTAAGATAATTAAATTTTAAGATATTGAGATTTGTAGATATTTATATATTTAGATTTTAAAATTTATAGATATTAAGATTGTATGATTTTAAGATATTAAGATATTTAGATATTAAGATTTTTAGATTTTTAGATTTTGATATCTTGAAGTTTATAGATGTTTTTGATTTTCTTGATATTTGATTTTTGATTTCTAGATATTAAGATTTTTTGGTAAAGCAACAAAAGTTAAAATCTAAAAATCTAAAAATCTCATAATTAAAAATCTAGAAATCTTAAAATCTTAAAATCTTAAAATCTTAAAATCTTACAATCTTAAAATCTATAATATATATATATATATATATATATATATATATATATATATATATATATATATATATATATATATATATATATATATATATATATATATTATTAATCTAAAAATCTAAAAATAGAAAAATATTAATATCTAAAAATCAAAATATCTAAAAATATAAAAATCTTAAAATCTTGAAATCTAAAAATTTAAAAATCTTAATATCTAATTAAGATTTTTAAATTTTAAGATTTTTAGATTCTTAAAATTTAAGATTTTGAGATCTTAGGATGAATAGATTTTTTTTATATTTTTGATATTTGATTTTTGATTTCTAGATATTAAGATTTTTTGCTCAATAAATGTTTAGATTTTCAGATTTTTAGATAATTATTCTTTAAGATATTGTGATTTGTAGATATTTATATACTTAGATTTTAAAATTTTTAAATATTCAGATTTTAGGATTTTTAGATTTTGAGATATTAAGATTTTTAGATTTTAAGATTTTAAAAATAATCGATTTTAAAATTTTTGGATGTTAAGATTGTTAAATTTATTTATGTATTGTTTCCTTTGATTTTTTTGATATTTGATTTTTTTATTTCTAGATACCTAGATGTATTAAGATATATAAAATATATATTTAAATATTTTTTTTCTAGTTGAATTTAGGTTTTTTATATATAAATTTTTAGATATTTAGATTTCAAGATATTAAGATTTTTAGATATTGAAATTTTAGGAATTTAGGATTTTGAAATTTAAGGATATTTAGATCTTAAGATAATCGATTTTAAGATTTTTAGATTTTAATATTTTTCAATTTTTATACCATTCAGATTTAAAGATTTAAAAATTTTTAGATATGCAGATACTTGGATATTTAGATTTTTAGATTTTTAGATTTTAAGATATTCAGATTTTAAGATCTATTGAAATCTATTAATTTTTGAGATTTTAAGGGTTTCAAGTTATTCAGACTCTTAGATTTTTAGATTTTAAGAGTTTTAGATATAAAGATATTTAGATTTCTAGATATTTAAGTTTAAAGAGTTTAAGATTTTGAGATATTTAGATTTTAAGATTTTGAGATATTTAAATTTTTAGATTTTTAGATTTTTATATTTTTAGATATTGAGATTTTTCGATTTTTAGATTTTTAGATAATTAGATTTTTTTATTTTTTTGATTTTTATATGTTTAGATTTTTAAATTTTAAGATTTTGGATTTTTTGATTTTGGATTTTTAGATTTTTGGATTTTTGGATTTTTAGATTTTTAGATTTCTAGATATTAAGATTGTGAGATTTTAAATTTTTTAGATTCTGAGATATTAAGGTATTATGATTTTAAGATATTTAGATGATAAGATATTAAGATTTAAGAATTTTCAGATTTTCAGATTTTCAGATTTTCAGATTTTGAGATTTTGAGATTTTGAGATTTTGAGATTTTGAGATTTTGAGATTTTGAGAGTTTTAGAATTTTAAATCATTTTGAGATTTTTTGATGTTGAGATCTTAAGATTTTGAGATTTTAAGACTGTTAGATTCTTAGAGTTCAAGATTTTAAGATATTTAGAATTTTAGATGTTTAGATTTTAAGATAATTAGATATGAAGATTTTAAGATTTTAAGATTTTAAATTTTAAGATTGTAAGATTTTAAGAGTTTCAAATTTTAAGATCTTAAGATTTTAAAATTATAAGATTTTAAGATTTTAAGATTTTGAGATATTAAGATTTTAGGATTTTTAGATTTTTAGATTTTTAGATTTTTAGATTTTTTAAGATTTTAAGATTTTAAGATATTAAGATTTTAAGATTTTAAGATTTTAAGATTTTAAGATTTTAAGATTTTAAGATTTTAAGATTTTAAGATTTTAAGATTTTTAAGATTTTAAGATTTTAAGATTTTAAGATTTTTAAGATTTTAAGATTTTAAGATTTTAAGATTTTAAGATTTTAAGATTTTAAGATTTAGATTTTAAGATTTTAAGATTTTAAGATTTTAAGATTTTAAGATTTTAAGATTTTAAGATTTTAAGATTTTAAGATTTTAAGATTTTAAGATTTTAAGATTTTATGATTTTAAGATTTTAAGATTTTAAGATTTTAAGATTTTAAGATTTTAAGATTTTAAGATTTTAAGATTTTAAGATTTTAAGATTTTAAGATTTTAAGATTTTAAGATTTTAAGATTTTAAGATTTTAAGATTTTAAGATTTTAAGATTTTAAGATTTTAAGATTTCAAGATTTTAAAATTTTGAGATTTAAAGATTTTCAGATTTGAAGTTTTTAAGATTTTTAGATTTTTAGAATTTTTAGAATTTTATGATTTTAAGATTTTTCAATTTCAAGATTTTTAGGTTTTTAGATTTTTAGATTTTTAGAATTTTAGATTTTTAGATTTTCAGACTAGGATTTTTTTTTTATTAAGATTTTCATATTTTCAGATTTTCAGATTTTTAGATTTTTAAATTTTTAGATTTTAAGATTTTTAGATTTTTGGATTTTCAGATTTTTAGATTTTTAGATTTTTAGATTTTTAGATTTTTAGATTTTTGGATTTTCAGATTTTTAGATTTTTAGATTTTTAGATTTTTAGATTTTTAGATTTTTAGATTTTTAGATATTAAGATTTTTAGATATGATTTCTAGATCTTTGGTGTTTTAGATTTTAAGATTTTTAGATTTTTTAAGATTTTTATTACGATATTAAGATTTTAAAGATATTAAGATCTATATTTTTTTTGATATTTTGGTTTATTGTTTC